>CAUZXS010002140.1:2500-82500 GCA_963585895.1 Sepioteuthis lessoniana
ACATTTTGACAAAAAGAAGATTTCATGTTGATTATACTACATTAACAATCTTTTCTTTTTGGAGCTCAAGTGAACTTACATTTTGAGATCCTCTGACTCATTCTTTATTAAACTCATCTTTCTATTTGGCTGGAAATGGCAGGCTTGACTTGATCTGTGACATTCTCAGAGGTCAGTGCCACTTATCCCATGCCCACCCAAAAGTAAAGTTACTGTAATAAACTAATTTTCAGCCTGAGAATTCAAACATTTGGCAGCCCATAAAACAAAACTCTAAAACTTAATTAGTACCAACAGTGGCAAGCATAGATTTACATTGCACTGGATCTTTGGGTCTGATGAATTTATGACCATCAAGATCGCTTGGCTTCCTGTTGGGAGACTTAGCAAAGATGAGCATAGTTCACATTGCACCTAGTGATCTTATGACCAGCATTGACCTGTAGCACATGAGTCTTGGCTTGTTTGACCTCCCATCTCCACTATAAAAAAGACCTTGTGTCAAATCCTACCTGGTTGGAGGCATAGATAAATATTTAGTACAAATTTCTGTACATTCTTTTCAATTTCTCTTTGTCTTAAAGAAAAGTCAAGGAAACAATGTCTCTATACATTCAATTTTTTAAAAAACTGTTTCAGTATTTTTTCTGGGAACCCCTATAGATAATGGTTAATTTGTACAACCTTTATATATAAAGTTAAAGGACATGAGTTATTTATATATTTACAAATAAAATATTTAACTTGTACAACTTTTATGAATATAATCTGTTCATGATTAATAAATCAAATAGTTTGTTTGTTTTTTTTGTTTTTTGTTGTTTTTGTTTTTGTTTTTTTGGGGTTTTTTTTTTTTCATTCATGAAGGCTCAAGTTAACATCTCTTATGCATATTGTAATGATTACACAGACAATTTCTGAACAAATGTCATTGACATTGAATTGATATTAATATAACTCTATTTACTAAACCAGCTCATTCAACTTGGATACTTTTCATTTAGCACATTTGCTATTATTAATGTCTATATGACTTGACTGAATTATTATACACTAATGTACACTGTGAGGTCTTCATGATGGTTGATATTATACACAAATTTTAGCCTTTTCACTCTCAAGTGTCTCTTGTACTGAATAACTGACAATTTTGAACTGTGCTCATTATTCAATTCACGGAATTAGATTCTCATTCATATATATATATATATATATATATATATATATATCACTTGTCTTTCTCTTACACTAAACCAGACATTTATTGTACAAGTTTGGTTTAGGGCTCCAATTTATCACCACCATATTGTCCTATGGGATGAATAAATCCCAATATGAAGTTACTGAATGGAAAGTGTCAGCGTATATCAAGGTATCTCTACAATTTCCAGTTCACATTATTCAAACAGAAAAGTGGCCAGACATTGTAGCATGGTCCGATTCAAAGAAGAGTGTCCACCTCATAGAATTGACTGTCCCCTCGAAAGAAAACCAGGAGGAAGCACACGAGCGGAAGAAAAACCGATCAAGACACTGCGTGCCGACTGCGTGGAAAAGGGTTGGATATGCCATGGTTGTCATGGTTTTCTAGGACACTCGGTTATTTTGTTGTTTTTTTTTTCAAAAATAGGAATCTCTGGCCACAGTTTGAAAGTTGCCTCAAATTGTCTTCAGACCATGGCGCAATATGCATCAAGTTGGATTTGGTCAAAAGCAGGTTTTCAGCGTGAATGAAATGCACACAGAACCACCATTCCCGTGTGATTACATAACATCAAGAAACAGTTACTGTAAATGCGTAATAACATCAATGGTCGAAAGTAAACGTGTTTTTTAAAAATCACAAACTGCACTAAAAATGAAGATGAACATCCAATGTAATCTCTGCTCTTAATTGATCTGGTGTATGTATGTATGTGTGTGTATAATATATATATATATATATATATAATATATATATATATATAATTCTTTTAAATACCCTGTCTGGTGACAAAAGCTGCTTGGTAGCACCAGGAGTGGCAGTACTGCCTTGAGCTATTATCAACCCTGGTTTGTGGCTGATGAGGGCAGGGTATCACATGTGCTTTCACACATATGATGAAAAAAAAAATCTAATTCCCTGATGGTGAGAACAGTATACAATACACACCATACCAGAAATGCATTTTGAATTGATAAATTGGATTAAAATATATTTTAACAAACTTAATTGATGAAGTGACTTTTTAGGAGGTTGTAGAGATGCACAATTTATATGCCCCCTAAACTTTTATTTATTTATTTTATTTTTTTTTTATTTTTTTATTTTTTTTTTCAAACCTAAGGTGCTTTTAAAGTATGATATCTCATTTAGTTGAGGCAGCATTAAATCTGTACCATATTTAATGTCTTCCACCTTGTATATCTAACAAATTGAACTACAGTAATAACTTAGCTTTCTTTTCGATTTATGTTTTTGTTAAAACTAATGCATTTGTTTTTGTCGTCTTTCCAGTCTGTGGTGATATTCATGGACAATTTTATGACTTAATGAAGTTATTTGAAGTTGGAGGCCCACCTGCAACAACGCGTTACCTCTTTTTAGGAGATTATGTAGACAGAGGATATTTTAGCATAGAGGTAAGTATACCATTTTTCTCAGATCCAAAATTTAAAATTCATTGTATACCTAAAAATATACCTTATCATTTACTAAGTTTAACTTAGTTTGGCACAAGGCTAGAAGTATCAGGCTCCCAGTGAGAATCAAACTCACTAACGGTGGTCTGCTCATTTAGCTTACTAACTCTTTTACTACACAAAATACCCAATGCATTTGTGTTTTACTGTGGTTCTTTTCCAAAGTTGTCTGTCCTTGACTAACTGAAAAATTTCACTACAGATCTTCCATAACTTTTAAAACTCTTCTGTCTGTTTTGTTAAGGACACATTTCCAATATGACAATCACTGTAGTTGGATTGTTAGAGGTTGCTAAATTATTTTTTCTATGGAATTTGGTTTATTAACCATTGCATACAATATGAAAATGACAATTTTTTATACTGCTGCAATGTTTACAAGTGAAGAGGCATCAGTGTTCTATTTTGGCAAGTATTGCTTTGTTTTAATGTTTCTGAACATATCTGATAGGTTACAAATGCATAGAACATTGATCACTTTCAGGACTCCTTGACATTTTTGAGTATGAAGATGAAAGAAAAAAGGCTCTTGAGGTGCAAAATTTTTCTCTATTTTGGTTTTCAAATTTATGGCCTCCATCAAGCCCAGACTTTAACCCCTTTGATTACACTATATGGGGCATTTTAGAAAACAACAAATGCAATTTTACATCCAAATATTGGTTCACTTAAGACTGCTATTGAGGAGGAATGGAATAAAATGTCTGAAGAATTTATTTTGAAGGCATGCAAATCATTTCGAAGGCATGTTGATGCTGTAATTGAAAAAAAATGGTGGCCATATTGAATAAATTTACTGTTTTGTGTCTATCTTCTTATTTTGTTGTTTATCTTTAGAATTAGAATTAATCTTGTTTTCATATAAGTCATTTAATGTAATACTAGAATATTCCTAATTTTGCTTCTGCCTCCTGTATTGGTATCCATAAAACCCAAAAGATGTCTTATGATATAAAACGAGCATGGTGTACCTATCAAAAATATCTGGATAATTTACACACAGATAATTGTCACTTCCATCTATAATCAGTAATGTCCTGTTATAACAGAATTTTGAATTACTCATTTAATGCCGAACAATTTAGATTTGCCTTTTCCTATTCTCTTCCCCAGGTAGAATTTTTTTTATTTAAAAATAACAAAGAATTTTGCTTTTTGAAATTGTTAGGAAGTAAAAAACATCAAAAGAAAAATTACAAATTAAAAAAACTTTTCTTTTAGATTATTCTATAGATAAGTGTGTGTGTAAAATTATAGAATTATAAAGATTAATCAAAAAATACTTAAAAATAAGTTTATACAAAATAATTCTTAACATATATAAACTGCTGCAAATTGACAAAATTCAAACCAAAATACTAAAGCCAGTTATTGGAATAAAATTTTTGTTTGCTTTTTTTTCTTTGTTTTTTTTTTTTGTTTTTTGTTTTTTTTTGTTTGTTTGTTTTTCATGAATATTAAACTTGGTCCCAAACAGTCAATTTTGAAGCTTTTTGCAATGTATTAGCAATCTAAGTAATCAGAGATTCTGTTAAGATAACAAAAATGTATACTTTTTTCAAGTAGTGTAATGTTTCCTCTTACCATACTGCTTTGTTAGCAGGGCTTAGAATATGCTGAGTATATCTCCTACAGAGGAGGTAAGAACCCTCCCATAAATGTCCTGGATACAACACTAAACTGCATCTGGTAATGAGTCTCTAGTTAAGGGGGAGTGTGGAGTGTCCCTTCTTTACCATGGTCCACTCTGACCCAGGATGGTTGTACCTGTTAGGGTCTCATAGATCTTTCGGAATTGTGTGTTCAACAGGATCATGTACAAAAAAAACCTTTGATACTGCATAAAAAATGTAAATATAAACTCTATTTCCTTACCTTTGAGCATAAAATAACTCTAGATGAGTTTGACATGCTGTTAAAATCAATCCTCTTACCATAGCAACAGTATTTATCGTCAAACTGATTTCTTTTAATTTGTAATAATTATACAAATTACTTGGTGAATTATTCATCTACATTGGGTAAGAGGCCAGAACTTTGATCAAAGCTAGTTATTTCACAATCTTTATCAATTAAAAATTTATACTGAACAGTTTCAAATTGTAATTGTTATTATAAAAATAAACCCACAACAGATAAGAGATTTACATTTTATGATTTTCATATTATGATGTCAATATTGTGTAGTTAACAAAAAAAATTTAGTGACTGACACTCAAGAGACTTATCAATTTTAACATTTTGTTTTACCTGATTGTTAATCCCAATTAAGTGTTTGGGGTGAGAGTTATGCAATTTTACATTTCCACTTGAAGAACTACCTAACTAATTACTAAATGTTTCATTAAATGTAAATAATTATTTTAGTAAGACAAAAATCCTTTTTTTTAAATTTAAATCATGATTAGTTGTCTCCAAATGTGACTTCCCAATATTAGAGATTCTCCACCTTATCCTCTCAATGAGAATGCCCCTTTCTCTTTGTAGACCAAAAACCTTTCTGTTAAAACGAGTATACATACCAAACTTGATAACCAATTTTTTTTATGTAGAGCTGTCTACAAATTTCTTCTATAAAAAAAAAAAAAAAAAAAAGAAAAAACTACTTCATATGATTAAAAATTACAATAAATCAAGCTTTTCATCATAAATTATGTTTTATTCTATTTTAAAGTCGTGGACTTTTGGGGGGTAGGGGGTCCTCCACACTTACCATACCAGCTTTTGTACAAAGTTTCAAAACTCTACATTTAACATACAAAAACACAATTGAAAGTATTTGTTAGATTTCCTCCTCCCATTAGAATTTAATCTCCTAATGATTTGTATAAAATTTTCAGTCCCTTTTTATTAAGTCATCAGGGACATTATAAAACTATAATTTCTGCCCAGCAATCACTTTAGCAGTAAAATACTTGTTTAATGTCATGTCTGAAGAGAAATGCAATGGAGTTTCAACCACTTTAGAATCGGAGAAAATGTATATAAAATGTTATTTGACCCACTTGTATGATTACAAAACAAGTGTATACTACTCTTTGTACATTTGTAAAATGGTTATTACTTCGTGACTTGCATTGATTTATAGCTTCTTGAGGAGTTGACTGGTTAGAGAGCTTTCAACTTTTAAAAAAATGTTTGGCTCTCTATAATTCCTTATATTGATGCTTCTAAAATATAATTTTGAATATCTTCATAAATATTGGTTTAAAATGAATATTGACCTCTTGATTTATATTGTTCTTAAGTGTTCAGAAGTCCTGAATCTTTAGATTTTAAATAAAAAAAAAAAAAAAGAAAATTAGTTCAAGACATCTTTCTGGGAAGTCAGTTAAAAAAACAAATCATTTAAGTCACAGCTGAAATATTAATAA
This sequence comes from Sepioteuthis lessoniana, assembly GCA_963585895.1. NCBI lineage: Eukaryota > Metazoa > Mollusca > Cephalopoda > Myopsida > Loliginidae > Sepioteuthis > Sepioteuthis lessoniana. Next base: position 8,557 of record CAUZXS010002140.1, read on the forward strand.
AATATTTAAGTTTATTTTGGCCTTTAAAAATAGGCTTTTTACTACTTTTTTTTTTTTTTTTTGTGCTTATCCACTGGTATCTCCTGTCTGCTTCTTGTATGCATCTGCCTCCCTCACGCGTCTTGTCTCCTGTCCGCCTCCCGCGCGCGTCCTGTCTCCTGTTGTCATATTTGACTTTAAGATTCCAACTGCCTAAATTTCTCCCTTCTATACTCTTGTATATATTGAAAGATGAAAAATCTGTGTCTGCCATAACAAATGACTATAAATTGCAGCCTTAATTTCTTTGACAAGGTAGATTATTTTTTAAGCTGATTTTTATCCACTTAGAATTACTTTTTTTTTTTTTTTTTTTTTTTTTTTTAATCAAAAGTACATAAAATTTCTATATTATCATAAAATAATAAGTAAAGATCTTTGCTTAAGGATTAGTGGGGAAGGGTAACTGATCAATGTAGTAATGACAGTCAATTGTTATAGATTCAAAGATAATAAAATACTTTTATTTTTTTTTTTTTATTTTTTTTTTTTTATTGTATGTTTGAGTTCCTGCTGTTGCCTTACTAAAGATAGTCATCCTATTGCGTACCAAGAAAGAATTAGCTAATCTAGACTAGTTTTGGCTTCTGTTCAAGAGCCAACTGTATTGTAATCGGATACAGGTCACACCTATTTATTCAGTTTGCCAGCTATATACTTCATATAGGCTACCTGGCTGCATCTACTACTTTACATACAATTTTTACTATTTACACATAATCACTATTTAGAAGAAAAAAGGGAGAGGAATAAATATATATATATATATATATATATATATATATATATATATAATAACTCTAAGCATCTGACACAGAAATGACATGACATTCCTGGCATCTAACGTATTGCCTGCTCCTTGTATCTTTTTTTCATGCTGCCAAGTGACTTTCTGCCTACATTTTCACTTTCATAAATTTTAATAATTTGTTAAACATGTCACTTAGTTTTATTTTTTTGAGAAAAAGAAAAAAAATTCCAATGTCATTCTTGGATATACAATTATATAAAATGTTATAAAAAAAAAAATTTTTTTAAATTTGCAAAGCATTTTTGCAGCTTTTTATAATTGAAATGAAAAACTTCAATGAGAGCCTGCATTAAAGCCATTTTTATTTTTTCTTGTTCTAAAGTCTGCAGTGTTTAAGATGCAGTTCTTAACTCTTTTAATCCAGTGTATTTGGTAACAAAGTTAATTGCTTAAAATTCTCTTAACTATTTAGACAAGATTCTCTCCTCATTTTTGAAAATTCAAAAATCTGTATTTGATACATTACTGATCTCTTTGAAAACTCTATCCATTTTTGTTTTATATTACTCACCAAAGTATGTATCTATGTAAGATATAAATCACAGCTAATTATGACAGGAAAACAATTCTTTATTAAGGTATGCTGCTGTTGTTTAAAATTGTATGTTTACCATCAGATATGACAAGAGAAACATACAAATATTTTTTTTTTAAAATACATTTTTATGAACAATATCAATTTTACAATCTTTAGTGTCAATTAGAATATTCTTGCACTGAACAATTATAAATGGTGAGGAGTCCTCACAGCATAGTGGCTAACATACTGGATTGCAACATTTAGTGAGTTCAAATTTCAGTTATTCTATTATGTTCACTCTTGAGCTAATACCTTTGGGAAAGGTATGGAACTCTTTATTCTCCCAGTTAAGGTTTAAATAGTACCACTAGTGTCCTTCTGAGGACTCCCCATGGTGTAATGGATAAAGTACTGAATTGCGACGTGGTAAGCAAGTTTGAACTCTGATCATGCTACTGCATTCACTTTTGAATTAATCCTCTTAGGAAAGGCATGAAACCTCTTATTCTCCCAGATATGGGGGGGGTAAATAGTACCACTAGTGTCCTTCTACAAGGATGGCTTTGGTATTAAATAACCTACAAAGATTAATATGCCATTAAACAAAGAAACCAACAAGTTACAAACATTAGTATAAAATTCTGTTTAAATACCTTTTCTTTTTCAGTGACTGGCATTTCTATACCTTGTTACGAACCGACTTTCACTGGGACTGCGAAAACAGGCACGTAACGAGAATAATAAAAAAAATATACATAAAATTGCGAGAATGTCCCAAGGTTCAATAAAAAAGGGGGGGGTGAACTATGGGAAGGGAATTTCTCCAATCAAAGACTCTCGGTAAATCACAGCAGAATAAGTGACAAGCACTCACAAAACCAACACAATACAATTTGAAGATTTAACAACAAATTTATTATGACATTAACAACTTAATTAGGGAAAAATAAGAATTTAAAAAAAAAGGCTTTAAGAACACAAGGGGATGGAAAACTAATGTTATTATGTATATATGAAGTCCGAGACGAATCTTAACTCAAACAGATTTGCACGATAGAGGCAAAAGAAATACGAAACTCATTGAGGGTTTAGGACTGATTGATAATCTCTTTTTTTCGTTCTTTTTCTCTTTCGTTCTTTTTTTTTTTTTTTTTTTTTTCTTTCCTTTTTCTCGAAGAAGCCTGCCACAAGGAGTTAGTTTTCTGCTGTGATTAAGAAAAAACTTAATCACATTTCGGGTGTAGTGAAACAGAGCCCTGGGATGAATGTGGACGCCTCGAAGTCAAAACCGCTACTGCTATAGTCACTTTGCCAGTCAAAAACCAAAAGGGTCCTTCCTTGACTCTTAGAGCCGAACATGTGGTTGATAAGGTCACCCAAAGTTCACTCCAAGAGTTCAAAGCTAGCTGAGATGGGTAGATAGTGGAAATGGGTTGACTTGCAATTCCATTTCTTGTTGTCGTCTTTTTTTCTCTTCCTCCTTTTAGCCTCGTGAGCCACCGAGCAAACCATTCTCCCTCCCAATTTTATTCTTTGTCTTGGAATAATACAGGCGAATGAAACACACCTTGTAATATACATAAAAAATATATTTCTCCAATTTTCTACCCCACGTAACAACCTAAAGAGGAAAAAAAACAATATATTAAATATAAAATTTTGACTTGTTTCTACAGCTGCCATTAAAATTTGAGATCATTTGAACAAGATTTAGTCAAGTTATTAGATTGTGAAATATCAGTTTTTCTGAAACTCTGTATATTTAAGTAACACTCATAACTTTTTTGCTGTACATAATCATTTAATAAGGTTTTAATTTTGATTTTTCTTTATGTACAGAAAAGCCTTTTAATGATGATCATTTTACTATTTATGACTTAACATCAATATGATAAAATCTCGCTTAGTGAATTGTAAAACCTTTTATAAATACTTACCCTTGTCTTTAAAACTTTCTATCAAGTATATAGTTCAATGGAAAGCAAGAAAAAAAGTAGTATTCTTTATAGAAATATCTTAAGGAAAATATACTCTGTTCCTATACATAAAATTTTAAAGCCTGTTATTACTCAAAGCAACTCAATGTCAAATTACATCCTACTTGTAGAATAGCTATTTGCAAATGAATAAATATGGGAAAATGATGCTCTAAAACTAGCTTGCCCTGTCAGCTGGGGCTGTAGAATATGCTGACTGCACCTCTGCAGAGGGGTAAACCCCCTCAACGAAGCTACCTGGTGGTTGAGCAGTACTTGGCCTGAAAATCAAGTGGTCAAGTCTCTTGCAACACACCACTTTGGCCCTTACTGGGCTAGATGGGCGGTCAGAGAGGCCCAATCAATCAAACTTTACTGTCATGACAGTACTCTCTTAGAATTTTTTTTTTTTTTTTTTTTTTTTTTTTTTTTTAATCTAAATGAGGACGATGGCTGTAGGGTCAATCATGCTGAGGAAAGACTCATAGTCCTTTCTGTCCCTGGGGAAGTAGTTATCTTGGGAACGAAAACCCAGGGACAAAAAATTAATTTGTCTATCACCAGCATGAGTATACTGACCATGTAGCCCTGGTGTTGCTAGGCGAATGGGTTTCCCCCAGGCACATCCCCATATGGGGCTCCAAGGTGGATGGGGAGCATGTTCAATGAACTCATCCAACACTTTTAAAACAAAAACCCAAGCAAAAAGACCCCATATTGAATGTGATTCAGACAATGATGAGCCACATCCAAGGTTCATCATTATAGAATCAAAAGAAAAACTACCGTTGACAAAAACATCCCCCTTCATCATAGAAAAAAGTATTTCAGCTTTAATAACACCCAAAACCGTAAAAAACTTGAAAAATGGAACCATCCTTATAGAGGTGACAGAAAAAAAATCAAGCTGAAATAATATTAAAGCAAAAAAAAAATCCACAACATAGACATAAAAGCTTACCCCCATGAGAGATTAAACACCTCTAAAGGGGTGATAAGAAATGGAGAGCTATCATTATGCTCAATCATGGAAATTAAAAATGATCTAAAAAAACAAAATGTAATAGACGTTAAAAGGATAACAATCAAAAAACAAAACGAAATAATTGAAGCCAATACCTACATTTTAACCTTCAATAATCCAAAAACCCCTTTAGAAATAAAAATAGGCTATGCAGTGGTTAAAGTTGAGACATAATCCCTAATCCTAGATGTCATAACTGTCAGAAATATGGACACCTGAAGGAGCACTGCACAAGAAAACAAGTGTGTGTTAAATGTGGAGATCAGGAACCAAACCACATAGAGGAATCCTGCAAAAACAGCCTAAACTGTAACAATTGCAAAGGGAATCATAGAACAGACTCAAAGTACTGCAAAATCTGGGAAAGGGAAAAGGAAATTATCAAAATGAAAATCACCAGAAACATTACCTTTCCTGAAGCAAGAAGACTCATAGAAAATCCCTCTAACAAATTAACTTTCTCGCAGGTAACCAGGACTCCCTCAAACCAAGTAGAAAACGAAGCAAAAACACAAATAAAAACAAAAAAAATAGAAGAGTTAACAAATTTAATAAATGACCTACATGAACTAATCAAAACCCTTAAAACTATTATACCCAATGTACAACTAACTCCAACTGACAAATCAAAAAACATCCCTTCAACCTCTAGCCAAAAAAATGAAACGCTAACGATCAAAAGCAGAAACCAATCAACTTCAAGAACCAGAGAAAAAGAAAAACAAAAAGTACTCAACACACCCCTACAAAAACCAAAAATAAATCCAGAAACATAGAAAGTATGGAAACCAAAATGGACTCGACACCTAAAATTGAAAATATGAAAATTAAATAATACACCCCAAACCCAAGACACACACTACATAAACAGTTATGGCCAAATACCAAAATACCCACAAGATAATCCAATGGAACTGTCATGGCTACAAGGCAAATTACAATGAACTCCAGCTGTTAATAACTGAACAAAATCCTACCATTATATGTCTCCAAGAAACATTAAAAAAAAAAGCAATGATAAAACAAACATGAAAAATTATGAGCAATACGACTACATACATGACACGTGACTAAGAGCTTCAGGTGGTGTATCAATCCTAATAAAGAAAAACATTCCCCAAAGCAAAATCAACATCAACACACCCCTACAAGCAGTAGCAATTTCAGCAACTTTACACAAAACCACCACCATCTGCTCTATATACATTCCACCTCAAGACCCTATAAATGAAGAACAGCTAAATAACTTGATAAATCAACTCCCTAAACCATGTATATTGATGGGAGATTTCAATAGCCACAACATTTTGTGGGGAAGCAGGACAACGAACAAAAGAGGTCAGACCCTTGAAAAAATCATTAATAAGAACAACAACCTATGTCTCCACAATCGGAAAACTCAAACCCACCTAAGCTCATCCTCAGGTACACTCTCTGCTATAGATCTAACACTCAGCGATCCAGCCACCTTTATAGAATATAACTGGAGGGTACATGAAGATTCCTGCGGTAGTGACCACTTTCCAATCAAAATAGAAAATACTAAACCAGGAAAATCAGACCCACAAACAGTCTCAAAAACCCCACGATGGAACTTCAAAAAAGCAAACTGGCAAGCCTACAAAAAACTATGCCATGACACCCTAATCCCAGAAACAAATACAAACCAAGAAGAACCTATAATACATTTCACAAACACCCTGATTAATATAGCAAACAAAACTATACCTAAAATTACAACATCCCCAAAATATAACAATCCCTGGTTTACGGAGGAGTGCAAAACTATGATCAGAGAATGCCAAAGAATCCTCAGGAAATTTAAAACCAACCCTTCATCAGAAAATCTGGACAAATATAGACAACAAAGAGCTAAAACTAGACGCACAATTAAAGAAGCTAAAAGGTCCTCCTGGAGAAACTTCACTTCAAAAATAAACTCAAATACTAATCCCAAAACAATTTGGAACTTTGTAAAGAAAATATCAAATAAAACTGTCCACACTCCTATAAATCATCTCTCCCTAGGAAGCACAAAGGCCTTGAGTGAAAAACAAATAGCTAATCTGATGGCAGAAAACTTTGCCCAAGCATCATCTACCAAAAAATATTCCAACAAATTCAACTCCATCAGAATCAAAGAAGAAAAGAACAAAATAAAGTTCACCTGACAATATTAAATGCTACAACCAACTTTTCACCCTAGATGAACTCCAAAATTCATTATCCAAATCCAATAACTCAGCTGCTAGTCCAGATGAAATTCACTACACATTTCTTAAAGAATTACCTACAATTTCCCAGAAATATCTCCTAAACATATATAACAATATCTGGATCTCAAGCAATATCCCTACTTTATGGAAGCAAGCTACAATCATCCCCATCCTCAAAAAGCAAAAAGACCCAACAAATCCCACCAGCTATAGGCCCATAGCCCTAACTAGTTGTGCATGCAAAACTTTAGAAAGAATGATAAACCAAAGACTGATATGGTTTCTCGAATCAAATAAACTGCTCTCGAACCTACAAGCAGGTTTCAGAACAAAAAGAAGCACAATGGACCAAGTGGTTCATATAGAAACCCTAATCAGAAACATGCATAAAAAAGCAACATCTGGTGGCAGTCTTTTTTGATCTTGAAAAGGCCTATGACAACATGGCCATATGGAATTCTCAAAGACCTTAAAAACTTTGGGTTACAAGGTAGACTTCCCATCTTCATCCAAAATTTTCTTGAAGACCAATCTTTCAGGACACTGATTGGCAGCACATACTCTGATCCGAAGCCACAAGAGGTGGGAGTTCCTCAGGGCAGTATTTTATCAGTATCCCTATTTATAATAAAAATAAACTGCATAACATCCTGCCTCCCTCCAGAAATCAAAGGGTCATTATATGTAGATGACTTCCTCATCTGCTATCATTCCAAAAACATGACAACCATAGAAAGGAAAATACAACAATGCATAAATAAAATCCAAAAATGAACCACAGAAAATGGATTTACAATTTCAAATAGTAAAACAAAATATGTATACTTCTGTCAAATCCACAAGATGCACAACCACCCTAAACTTACATTAAATAACACTGAAATACCCATAACAGATGAACATAAATTCCTTGGCATTATCTTTGACTCTAAATTATCATTTATCCCAAATATAAAAAAGCTAAGAATAAAATGCAATCAAGCCATGCAACTATTGAGCGCCATAGCCCACACAGACTGGGGTGCTGATAGAAAGACCCTTATCAAGCTATATAGATCTCTAATAAGATCAAAACTTGACTATGGCTGCTTCATATACGAAGCAGCCAGAAAATCCTACTTACAATGACTGGAAACCATACACCACCAAGGACTTCGCCTCACTTTAGGAGCCTTTAATACTTCCCCAAAGGAAAGTCTATACATAGAAGCAAACGAACCCCCTCTCTATTTAAGAAAACAAAAATTAGCACTACAGTACTACATCAAACTCATCTCTTGTCCACAAAATCCTGCTTATGACTACACCGGCAAAACAAAATATGAAAACCTGTATCAAAATAACCCAAAAAAAATCAGACCTTTTAGCTTAAGAATAAGTGACCTCCTCAACGAAATCAAAATCAACACTAAAATAGTACACTATACTATACTCTCCAAAACGGCACCATGGACCATAAGGCAACCAACTATAAACTTAGAACTGGCTAAGTTACCCAAAACAAAAACACACCCCATCACTTATCAAGAGAAACTCATAAAAATACAAAATAAGTTCCCAGACCACTATCACATCTATACAGACGGATCCAAACAAGGAAAAAAAGTAGGTTGTGCTGCTATTTCTCAAAAAAAAAAAAAAAAAAAAAAAAAAAAAAGAAACCCTAAAACGCCTACCTAATGAAGTTTCAATTTACAGTGCAGAAACCACAGCCATTGATCTAGCTATGAATATCATAGCAAATCATAAAGCTTCCAAACTTATCATATACACTGACTCCAAATCAGTCCTGCTAGCACTACAGAACAGAGATACATCATCCCCCTTGATTACAAAGCTCCTAAACAAACTAAACACCCTCTCTAAAAATAATAACATCATATTCACCTGGATACCAAGTCACATTGGCATCCAAGGAAATGAAAAAGCAGACAAAGCTGCAAAAAAAGCTCTTCAAATTGACATGTGCAAATCAAAAATCCCATATGCAGATCTAAAACCAACCATAAAGAAATTTATCAGACAAATGGCAGAAATCATGGGACAATCAGACCCAAAACAAACTCCATGAAATACAAGAAGCTATCGGAGAGTGGCCAACAGGCTACAGAAGTATGAGAAGAGAAGAAGTAATACTTGCCAGATTGCGTATTGGGCACACCCACATTACTCATTCACACCTGTTAAAAGAGGAGGATGCCCCAGTGTGCCCATCATGCAAAGTACAACTCACAACCAAACATATCCTTCTAAATTGTAACAACCTTAAACATATCTGCACTAAGTACTATCAAGCAAGAAACCTGAGGGACATCTTTAAGAATACAAACCCTGAAAACATTTTTAATTTTCTAGAAGAAATGACTGAAATTCAAAATAACCTTTCTGGCATTAAATGACCCACAGGGGTTGATATGCCGTTACACAAAACTCACTCTAAAACTAGCATTTTAATAGTTATCTCACCTTAGAAATTATAATGATCTGTGAATAAAAGTGCTGACTTTCTACTATTCAAATTACAAATTGGATTGGAAACTACTTTATTTAAGTTAAAGGAATTTCAACACTATCTCCCTAACAAAAATCTCACTATGGTGTTTCATTTTTGTTGTTATGGTAACACATCCATACATTTATCAAATCATTATGAAATTGATGATTACTAGCAAAATCCCATGAACTTAAGGTTTTTTGGGTTTTTTTGTATGCATGACCTTGAAATGTATATCCAATTCAAGTAGTTACCATTAATTGGCTCAAACCTAATTTATATGTTCTTTCATCAACTGATGCAAAATACACTCGCAGAAACAGGTTTTCTGCTGGAGTAGATTTCCCATCATGGATTAGGTTTTCAGGATGCCATGTTGAAATTATAATGATCTGTGGTATTTCATATGGTAATGTGGCTTACTTATAATGGTGCAATTTCAAAGAATTAAAGAAACTTGAGATATGTGCCATGTTAAACTTAAGGATGAATATATAGAATAGCATGTATATTTCAGGGCTCAGTTACAAATGTAAAAATTTTAGTAATATAATTCAACCTGTTTAATGATGAGATCTGTCAAAATTTTTTCTTTGCCTTTGGAAACCTTGGTTAAATACAATTATCTTGACCAGTTAAACTATGTAAAGATTTTAAGGAATATTCTAAAAATACAATGTTACAGGAATTAATGACTGAGAATGGTTTCTATCAAGAATTAGTTGCATGACCACAAGCAAATTAATATTGCCTTTGTGTAGAATTCTGACTAAGCAGTTAGACTACTGGACTTGAAAGTTCTCAATGTTCCCTCACTCCAACTCCAAAGGGTTGCAGGAATTTAGAGAAAAATCTAATTTTGTACAAAAGTACAACTTAAACTATGAATTCCATTGCTTAAAGTTCACATATCTTGTTTTTAATTGAAGAATAGAATATTTCATCCTTTGTTTTAAATCTGGACTATTTTGTTAGGTTTGGGGTCAATTTGATTTTTCCATTGGATTCAAAGATGAAATTCATTCATTTGGGGATGAGTTCTTTCCAAATCATCCTCACAGTTGAGTTCAAATAGGCTTTATGGGTACAGGTTACTTTTTACTAAACCCATGTTTGGCTTATTAAATGACTCCTAATGACCCTAGAATTTATATATATATATATATATAAAGTTCTGATTACAAATGAAAATATTAAAATCTAAAACCCTGATAAGCAAGTATGAATAACTCATAATCATCAGTTGAATGTTAAGAGACTAAATGTTAAAAAATATAGACAGTGGTTTTGGTTCATTGATGCTAAAGATACAAAATATCTATTTTTGATGCTTAGGGATGGAGGTAGGAGCAACACTAACTCTTCAGCCAACATTGAAATGTTTGAGTTACAATGACTAGAGTGAAAAAAAAGTTTACACCACATCTTATAAACTCAACATTATCAGTTGTGTAAAAAGAAAAAAGTATTGTATCATTGCCACTTTTCTAACAATTACCTACTATTGAAAGGAGCTGCTATATTATTTATGCCTTCTATTTGGCTTGTAAGCATCTAACAATGTTGGTCACTGTAACCAGTTAATATTGGTAAGTTAGAGACAAAACAGAGTTTAGTGAATGTTACAATTGCTATTGTACTGCTGGATGTTATTGTCAAACTTTATAGTACATTAAGGAATGTTAGCAATACCTGTACACCTATGGTAGTATAGGCTATGCTGTTAACTTTTAAACTGCCTAAGCTATTAATCATATGAAAAAAAAACAATCAACTGAATAATTAAAGTAGATATATAAACCTTATTCCAGTTATGAGGTTCCATGAGCATTAGATGTAGAGGTCTGTACTGCCTCAATAATACTTTGTATTAACTCAGAGCAAGTTTACTCAAGCAGGTTAGCTATGAGTACAGATACACTGGTATTTATAAGGTTAGTTGTATATTTTGCATAAGTAGTTCAGTAGAAGTATACCAATCCCTGTTGAGGGAAGGTCTATGAAGATCATGGAAACAGGGTTTTTTTTATATTTCCAGCTAACTTTGAGGTATGTGTTATATACTGGTGCATGTTAAATGTCAGGAAATATACTATGTACTAATTGTTGTAAACTATATATTTAGTAACAGAGTATAAATACTATTTATGTAGGAGAAACAGGGTGTATGATTTTATTAATCACTATTTGAGATAAAAACATTCAATTTTTAAGTTTATCAATGTTTGGGGGATGGAGGGGTGATAATATAATCTTAGGAAATTTTTTGACACCTTTTTTGTAAAGAAACCCTTGAAATAATTAAAATTGCAAATTTTAGTATAATTTTAGGCCAAAATTCCTTTAAAAGGATATTAATTGGCTCCCACAAGAAAATTCAATTAAATTTTCATAATTGCTTTATCAAACACAACCTGTTAGCAATTTTAGAAAAATAGTTTTTGAATAAAGCTGATTCAAAATATTTTTTAGAGCCATACTCTGTTCAAAGTATTTGATTTGGTTTCTTTGTTTAATGGCATATCAACTCTTTTTAGGTTATTTAATGTCAAAGCCATTCTCCGAGAACAGTAGTGGTACTATTTAACCCATAGCTGGGAGGATAAGGGGATTCATACCTTTCCCAAGGGTATTTACCCAAAAGTGAATGTCATAGTGTGACTGAAGTACGAACTCACTTACTTCGATTCCGCCGTCCAACGCTTTAATCAAAGTATTTGAGTATGGAGAAAATTAATTCTTTTGGAAAAGGGAGAATGTTGCTGAAATATAATGGAACAATCCCACATTTGCTTAGTAAATTTTCCTTGATGTAAATAATTTGTTTCTTGACACCTAAAAGAATTAAATGGAAATCTTTGGGATCCAAGAGGATTGTTGTTGGCATGATTTTTTCATTGCCCAACTAAAAGGTCTGGTCCTGGGAATAATGATCATAACTATAATCTTAGAGGAGAGAATCACCTACAACTGCAATCAGCTGGAAGGCTTAAAACTAGGAAACTGATTTCCCCTTTTTTTTTCTGTCTCTGGTTTTTATCTTTTATATTCAAAAATTAAGATTCTTTCCTCATATTTTTGGAGGGATATATTATTGAAGAAGTCAATCATCTTCCATTTATTTCCTCTGGCAGCATCAGAGAATAGCAGAAATATTTGGTAACAGCAGTTGACTGGGCTGAAAACAAACTGGAAGAAAGAAAAAAAAAAAAACAATGTTTCTCTCTACCAAATTACCTCTTTTCCTGCCACCCACATCATTTGCAAGAGTTATTTTTGTACATAAGATGCTTACCTTATGTGCTGGCTTTTCACACTACTATTTCTAATGGTACTAAAGCTTCCATTAGGTTTGCAACTGTTATTAATGCTGCCACTACTATCATTAGTATATGGAGATTGAAAATTTTATTGGTATTTGTTGTGAGAAGGGATTGTATACACAAAAATACTCTTTCCAATTCTCTAAACGGGGTTTTAGTACTTTTGTTTTTAAACTTTAATACATTGACATCTTTTGGTCATGTATAAAGACAAATGATACTTAATTTTTTCAAACTAGCATAATTTCCAACAAAAATAGATTTATGAAACAGTACTTCTGCTTAGTTTCAAAGTGTAATAACCATCAAAATTAGTGGGGATTTTGGAGATTTTTTTTCCCCCAAATTATAAAAAAAAAACAGATGAATATTAATTTCAAAAGAATAACATTTTATACATTCTCAAAAAATAATACAAAGAAAAACTAAAAATAAATAGAAAATTTGAATTTAAGATTTTTAGTTATTAGGTGTTTACAAAAGAAAATGAGTTTTAAAAATTCATTTTACAAAATCTTAAGATATTGACACTCACAATACAGTTTATAAAGAAATACTTGAAATTTATTAGTGCTACTTATAATCAACTCTTCACCAAAAATTTGACTCTCCATAAACTTACCTTCATAATGATCCTGCAGTTTATAAGAAATCTTTTTCAACTATTTCCACAAAATATTCAAGTTTTGGATAGAATGTATAATTCTTGACCTGTCCTTTGTGAATTTTTGAATTGGGTAGTTTGGTAACTAGCACAAAAATGCTCCAATTGTTTGTATATTGATGATCTACCAGGACATTTACACAAACATCCTGTTATTTCAAATTTCTTGTGCCAATCGTAGCTGGCTTGTTTCCCAAAATATATTCTCAAATGCCATTGCATGACAGTAACAAAATTCATTTTGCTTCATTCAAGCACATACAATGCTGTCTCAATTTTTTGCACTGTGACTGGCAATAGAATACTTAGTACTGCCAAAAAGCCTTAATAAAATCCAAGTGTTTCTTTCAAAACTTTATATATTGAATTTCAATATCTTATTTCTAATTTTTTTTTTTTTTTTTTTTTTAATTATTAGACTATTTCTTTTATAAACATTCTCTAATTTAATTAGATTTCCTCAAGTAGTATATTTAACAAATAGGCAGACATACACTACTTTGATTTGGGCAACAATATAATGATACTAAACTCTCATTCTTACAGAAGTTACAAATAAAGGAAAAAAAATTGTGTGTGGAGGGAGATATATATATATATATATATACACACACACACACACACACACACAAGGATCCATTTTTGGCACAATTTCAGTAACCTGTATTGCAAGTCAGCATCCTGCTAATGTTTATAACTAGAGATTGGTGTTCCTATTTTATAACAAACTGCTGACCTAGCTGTCTCCTGAGGCTTGATTATCTCCCTTTCCCAACACTTTTGATATACCAGTTTGTAGCTGCAACCATCATTATTTACAGATGAGTAAAAATATAACCCAACTTTTTGGCAAAAATGACATCTACTGTGCATATTGCCACTCTGCCAGTTATTTTAGCTAATAAGCCAGCCTCAAGTATTGACTGCTACAGTTATGGACATAAAAATTTGAGTGACTTTAATAAAGGTAAAATTAAGGTTAGAAGACAAAATGGTACAGTTTGTGGGATACTCACATTTGGCAGTGGTCCAAAGAGAGCAAGATGACCCACTACCAACAAAGCATTGAGCAGACAAGACTTATTAATAAAAGAAATGAATTAAGGCTTTCTCCCAAATGAGTCAGCAAGGATTACTCTGACTCAAATTGCAAATAGTTTTAACAAAATAAACAATGCATTACATTACACTGTACAATGATCCTTGTTAAGTATGGGGGCTTTTGTAACCATAAGCCACTCAGAATACTCCTAATTAATATCATAACCAAAAGTGTCTTTAAAGAGTATGAGAGTGTCAGAACTGAACTTAGTATCTGTGGAAAATCTACTCCTGTTTCAACTGGTATACATCTTTATTGAGGATATCAGGATGTATGATGAGAAAAACAAAAGCTGGAGGAAGTATGGTATTGGCAACATTCTCTTGAGGAAACTTTGGCTTTTAAGATTTCAATAGGTATTTTGTTGAGTACTACTTAGCTCAAGACTAAAGATCAGCTGCATTCTTTCTTGGCAACACTCTTTTGATTGCATTTTTTAACTTTACAATGCCCTTCTGCCACATCACAAAAGTTGTATGAAAATGGTTTCATGAATATGAAGATTCTATTATGTAGCCCTGACCTTCAGAATTTTTGGATTTCTATCCTATTGAATAGCTCTCAAGTATGTTGGACCAACAATTTTGCTCTACAGGCCTTCTGCCACATAACTTAAAGCAGTTTAGAGACCTACGGTTAACATCCTGACTCTATATCCCAGAAAAAAACCTTTAGAGACATGTAGTTTATGCCTGAATGAATAATAGCTATTTTGTTGAGTCCATGGGAATCCAATACCTTAGGCCGCTAGTCATGTTTTGGCTTATTTGTGTGTGTGTATATATCTGCTCTGTGTGGACACTAGATAACATTGCCAAAGAGTGATGATTGATGGATGGTGAGTCAAAGGAATCTGTACTGTTCTTACATCTTAATGAGTATTCATGGAAATAATGACCAAAAAATATGTAGTCTAAGCTACATGTCAACTAAAAACTGCTAAATACTCACCTCTAGTGATCAGACTGCATCCCTGATGCTTAGTTGCCAAGTTTTAGTTAATCAGTTAACAGCAATTAAATGTTATAACCTTGAAACAACAATTTATTTAAGGGAAAATTAAGCCAGACAACTCGGTTTATTGATAATCTTGAAAGGTAATTTAATCTAGATTTAGTGATATACCAGAATTCATATCTAGTCTGATATGGAAAAAAATGGATCTGGTTTCACTGAATATGGCAACTTAATAAGAGCCATTGTTATGCTTGGATATTTGAAAAATCTCAAGTAGAGAAACTTTACATCCAACTAAACATTCAGCTCCATCGAAAACCAGTTGTCCAATTATCCAATACATCAAAGTTTAACATGGGAGCGGGGGTTTAAACCTGCTACATTTTGTAAAAATATTTTCGAATTATTACTGATTTTTATGTGAATTTCACATAAATTAAACTTCTTTCTCTAAAAATAACCCAGTTCTTTTAGCATCAAACTAAAGGCTGAAATAAACATCAGAAATGCATTGTTGCAAAGATGTCTTTGAAGTTGATTTCAAAGAATCTATGAGCTTACAATAGATATTGCCTGCAAAAAATCTAAACTTTTTAATGTTAATGGGATTTAATTAGCCATAACAGTAGTTCTTGTTCATTAAGCTTTATTCAATCTAGGACAGTGGACACTAGTTGCTTACATTACCTGCTGTTACCAAGTGGTTACCCATCTAAGTACTAAACCCTCATCTCTGGTTAACTGGTGGTAATCATTCCTTTCAACAGCGGTTGATCATGCTTTCCTGAAATTTAATTTTTTGTCCAATATCAATCAAATTTATTTTCTTGAATATGAAAGTTCAAAATAGCTTTTGAAGGTTATGTGGCCCATAGCAAGCCTAGACAGATCATTTATTCACAATTATAACATAATATCAATATCTACATGTCCATGTAGATAGTATATCACAAATCTAAACACTGTCATTTAATTCTACTTTTTTCTTTTTTTCTTCTATTATTTACTTTGACTAGAAAAATTGGCAAAACTACATAAAGGTGATTCTCTTCTTGGTTTATTATTTGTATAAAGTGGAGAATTAAAACAAAAATTTGACAGGCCTTTCATTACCACCTCCTCCCTATATATCTTAATAGTGTGTATCAAAAGTATCAATTTTTTTATTCAAGAGTATTCATGGGCAAATGCTTGGTAGAGCTTAGTGTTTTTAAGTTTGTGATGCACTTTATATGTCCTTTGATAATCCTATATCTCTTGAAAGTTTTTTAGTACTTATGGTCAAGCTCTTCTATACTTTGGATTTTAAAACCTTATTGATAACTGATGGTCATCTACTTCTAAGCTTTATTTTCAGCTACAAGTTATCCTTAAAACACTTTAACTAGGTGATACACTCAGATATTGTTTGATTTCCTTCCCCGTAATGAATTATGTGAGTAACAGTTTTCAGGTCCAGTTTAAAATAATATTTCAAAATTACCGGAATCTAATATCCACCATTATGTAAAACAAAAGATGTAATTAAATAGTATTGATTAATAATATAATAGTGTCAGTTTTTAGATATGTACATGAAATAATCTTTAGAATAAAGGTCTGTATAAAAATTAACTTTTTGATACACCCTCACTTGATACCTTGTAAAATCAGTCATATATAAATTGTCTAATTTTTTTCATACTTTCATTTAACATTGCAGTTAATTAAATGTTTAAAAGAAGAAAAGATTATAGATATTAAAAGTTATCGGTTGGTTTCTATACACAGTCCAACTTAAGTAAACAAAAATAAGGGTGATAAGTGAATATGGCATTTTGCAGTAAACAAGATCAATTTTGTTCTATTCATTCAAACAACATTCCAAGGGCAAATTGGAAGAATTAACTGATACAAAATATCCTCCAAGTATCAACAGCTGAATGAGAAGAATCTAGCTTTGTAGATGGAATAAAGGGTTTGGCTTGAAATTCCCACAAGGTTAATGAGTATGATCAATACTTGAAAACCAAAAGGATACAACAGCCAAAATATTGATATCACACTCAATATAAGAACACTAGTCCCAGTACATCAATGTATAACACAAATAAGAAAAGGTTGACAAAGCTTGGTACTTGTAGAAATGAGAACTTTGTTTTGTTTTTTTTTGTTGTTTTTTTTTTTCATTCCTTATTCCATGCCAACTCGCATCTCATATCTTTTTTTCTTTTTTCCTACAGACAAGATTTGTTTAGTAGATAATGTGCAAGAAATGTTACTTATTAAATGACAGTTTCCAAAGAATTCTGGATGTCTACCAACTATTAACTTGGTTTCTATTTACATCATTGCTAGTCCATATTTTTAAGAATTTATGAAAGTTTCTTTGCTTTTTCGAGTATGAACCTCTTTATTCTCCCAGCTATGGGTTTAAAAGTATCACTACTGTTCTTTTACAAGGATGGCTTTAGCATTAAATGACTCATAAAGTTTGATATGCCATTAAAGAAACCAAATGCATCCTTTTCAAGCAGATTTAATTTAAACTAATTATTTTAAAGTAATTTTTAAAGCTATACATGACCGGATATATTATCTAAGCATGAACAAATTTATAACCAATAAAAATCTAAGTACTTTATATAAACCTATAAGCAAAAACTACATCTTTCCTTTAACCCTTTCACTCCTGCTGGGATGCAGATGTTCTAGTCAAATTTCAGTTTTATTTTAACTCTTAAAACTTTGTACTCAAAGCATAATTTTACAAATCCAGAGCCTAGAGAATTTGTCCCATATGACGTTTGTAAAATATATGCTTTTTTTTTTTTTTTTTTTTTTTTTTTTTTTTTTTTTTTTTCTCCAGTTTATATACATAGTTTTTCCTACCTTTATTTGATGTACTTTTTGAAAACTCAAGACTTTTTGTGAAAGGTTTAAGCTGGTTAATCTTCCAGTATATTTGGAAATTGCATTAAATACAAATTAGAGGTAAAAGTTGTTATTGATTGATGATAAATTGTTAGCAATTCAAAATAATTAAGTCTAGATGCCCTATAAAATGTGATATGCTCATTCTTAACTGAATCCATGGGGGTCGCCTGTTCTGATTCCATTAGCCATAACCGGTTACAAGTGTTTAAGTATTCCTGTATTGTTACTCGCCTGCAGTCACATAGCGTAACGGTTATAGGCGTTGGTTCCCTAAGCTTCTAAGGAGACAATCATCTGGAGGTTGCTGGTTCAATCCTGACTGCAGGCAAGTAACAATACAGGAATATTTAACACTTGTACCCAGTTATGGCTAACGGAATCAGAACAGGCAACCCCCGTGGATTCAATAAAGGACGTAGTTTGAAGTTCCATGAAGGCTCCCAAGTTTAAACACCTGAAGAAGGCTGGAGGAAATATCGGCCAAAATGTTGTGGAAATAACAAAGATGAAGGCAATAGTCTGAAAAAAAATCAAGCTTCGTCTCAGAAATTTAGACAACTCACACTTAACTATCATTGCACTTCAATTATGTATATATTGTGTAATTAGAGATGCTACTTAACCTCAAAGTATTCATTTGCTTTTGCCCAGAGTCTATATTCATTAAACCAAGCTTTCTTCCAATCTTTTTCAGCATATTTGATTATATCAAGTTTACTATTCAAAGTAATTACTTTCTCCTCTACCCAATTCTCAATTGTGGCATCACTCTTATTCTGTGACATGATTAAAAGGGAATTACTCTTATTTAGGTGTTTGCTTATAGGGATTTTGAAATTGCAGTAATTTCTACTGTATACACAACAATATTAACCTCTAATTGAACAACATTAGTTACTTTCACACCTGTACACTTAAAACATGATATATAAATTAATATTGAAAAGTTTTTTGTAAAAGTTATGTAGATATTTTATTTAATTAATTTAGAGGGCTATTGCAATGTGAAATGATTATTTGAGTCTAATTAATTTCAAATAATTATTTCACATTGCAATAGCCCTCTAAATTCAATAAAATAATTTGTGCAATGCTTCAAGCAAATTACAAAATACTTTTAATGTAGGTATATTTTTCTCGTTTTTTATTTTATTTTTATTAATCATTTACTTATTTACTGAAACCCTTAACTACAGAATATTCCCTTTCATCATTTTGATTGATATAAGAGATGGAAGAAATGATTTTATTTGCTATATATTAAGAATAGAACATCAATATTGCCTTAATAAATCAGATAAATTTTGGTATACAAATGTCATTATGTATACTATTGTTTATGTGTACAACTTTATAGTTTTATACCTAGGATCAGTGTAGTATCTGTGCCTAATTCCTGGACCTTCTAAACTGAAATCATTTACACACTTCCCAAGAAAGCTACATAATGTTGCTGGAAGGAATTGAGAAAAGTTGAGATGTCAGAGTATGATGAAGAAAAAAAAAAAAAAAGGTGGAGTGGAAAATTAAAAAATGAAAAGTTTAGAATATAGGCACTTCTAGATTCTATTTATAATTTGTTAGAATATGTCAGTGTTTCCTCAGATAATCTCTTGCATTAAAAATTCTATATAATGCCTAAAACTTAAGTTATGAAAATAAAATTAACTCCACATATTTCCTGGATAATATTATAGATTAACATGCCATAGGCAATGTCTGAAAGGATCAAACCACAACAAAGGTGGTACCACATTACCCCCTGTTTTTTGTGGTCAAGTATCTACTCCCATAGCACATCATGTATGCTCATTATGACTGTAGAATGTCCCTCTCCTTTCACCATTTTGATACAATATTTGTTAATCATATTGGTTTTTTATATATATATATATATATATATATATATATATATATATATATATATACAGAAATGACTTAAAGCTCTTTTCTTTTTGCAAAGTAGTTGTGGCCACTGATGAAGCTGTTAAAATATCTTCCTTCTCTCTCTCTTCATTACTGACTAACTCAATGGAGAATAGATATGTTAAACCTTTCTGCCATTTTATATTTTGAAGATGCCACCCCTACCCAGGTTTAGTGGCACAAATAGACTTTACTCTATTTAAAAAAAAAAATTTTTAAGAATAATTGTTTCAAATTTGAACAAATAACTCTTATGCCTGAAGATGATTTAACCATCAATTCAATGAATTGAGGCAGTCATTCTTGTTGCTTGTAAAATTTCTCAAATTAAATTTGCTATGTAATTTACTGCATTAAAAAGCTGATTAGAAAATCCATTTTGATGAAAGTGAGCAACTGTGACTGGATCTCTCAGAATAAGGGGTAAAAAAAATAGAATGATACCTGTAGGTGATTTTTTTTTTTTTTCGCACCCATTTACTGCTAAATCTAAATTGATGCCAATCTTACTGCCTTACCTCTTCTCTTAAACATTTGTCAAAATAAAGTATTGTTTAGACTTCTAACAACAAATATCTGGGTCACTGAAGAAGGATTGAACTTTGTTTCAACTGCTTGCAAGATAATCCTGCTAACTTTTTACACAATAACTGGCTGAACAAGAACGTATATTGTTAATTCATTGATATTCACTCATTTCACAGATGTCCCAAGTCCTATTGGTAGGGTTTAGAATTTGCTAACTGTAACCCTTGTAGTGAGGGGTAAGTGCACCCCATGTCCTGGGTATGACACTAAATTGCTTCTTATGGTGAGGTTTTAGTTCTGGAATGTGGAATACCCTTTCATTGCCATTATTCACAGGTCTACTGTGACTCAGTGTGGTAGTATCTGTTAGGGTTCTATCTTTGTGTCAAATAGATTTGTTTAAAAATTATTTGAATCCTGCAACTGTGTGCAAATTATTTGTATTAGATAGGAATATTTGATATGGCTATGTGCAAAAAAAAAATATTAAACAACTAGACAATTTATATAAATGTACAATGAGCATGATTCTGTGACCTCTAGGCATGAAATAACCCAAGACTGACATGTTAAAATCAATCAACACTATGCCACTCATTTTTTCGGTTGGATGAAGGAAGATTTTGAAAAGTTTCTTTAATACAAAATCATCAATGTCTCCTCACTACATGCACACCCTCAACTGATATAGAACTTGGTATTAAAAATTTTTAGCTATTGGATACATGGCAGAGCATCATAAGTACCACGTATATTTGAACTAATTTCTTCAGTGCCACAAAGACAGGTAGATGTAATAGAACAGTCAGTATTTCAGATAAAAATGCTGTATTCTGTGTGTAAATCATGATAAAGAAGAAATCTTGCCAGTACTGATGTTCACATGTATTTCCAATCAAGCAAACAGTGGCTGAAGGCTACTTTCCTGTTACCAAATATTTTAGAGATACACAAAAAATTGCCTTCAGCAATTTTGTCTTCCTAATGATCTACTTTGAATTTAAATTGCTGATCATATATATAAATGATGACTACCTTCACTTGATATCTTTAAAAGAACATTTGACTGTCATGAATGGAGATTTGCCATTCAACATTATATTAATGATCTCATTATACCAAGCAATACCTGGGCCTGAAGCTCTTTGTAGTGAGGGAAGATGGCGCACTTAGCCAATTCCACTCGCAATATGTATCCAGCCTACATTCTTGTGTGTTATTGAAGCTGTAGGGTCTCCACTTAATCAAATGTTTTAACAAAAGCTAGTGGAGCATTACTCTCAGCTTTATATTAGTCTCTTTCTCTCTGGTTGTGGAAAGCCAAACCAATATCAAATGCAAGATATATACCCTTTTTGCATTACATGGTATAAATCTGTTAGATGTCTGTTAACTTCTACAAAAGGGTTCATCTAGCCTTTAAAAGGGCTAATTTTTTTTTACCTACAAGTTCTCTACTCGCCCTCTTCACCAGTGAAGTCGAGTCAGAAAATTAGTTTAGTTCCTGATCACTCAACAATATGGCTGATAATACTATATTAGATGGTTCCAGTAGCATGTTTTGAATGACTTGATTATATATGATTGGGAAGTATTTTCTTGTCCTCTATAAACAGATTGATGTAAAGTTACCAAATTTTATATGCATACTTATCAAACTTTAGAAAAGATTTTTATAATTAAAAAAATCTTTTGTTCGTCATGGTGGAATAAAGCCTAAAAACATGTTGAATAACAATCCAGACAAAAAATGTTTCAATGGATAAATATCTGAAATATTGCTTATTTGAATTAAAAATGTTTCTCTATGAAAATCCATTAAATTTTTCATTGAACAATATTAACTTCATAAGATATAATTGGTAAATTTCTTTTCTGTTATGTGGGTTTTATTTTGTATAAATGTGCAAGTTTTAAATGACAACAAAGATTATAAAATAACTAGCTGCAATCAGTCTTTACTTCTTACCTGATGGGTACTTCAGCCTCTGTGTGATACTATTTAGGTTAAGAGCTTACAATGTTGTCTGAAATATTCAGCAAGTGTATTTTGGCTGTATTAATCATTTAAATATAAAAGGTATGCAGTTACATTTTTAGAATAATCAGATTAGAACAGGCTCTACAGGGTGTGGAAGCAAAATTAGGAATAGTCTAGTATAAGTGACTCTATTATTAAAACAAGATTAATTTTACTTTTAAAAAATAAACAAAATAAGATATACAAAACAGTAAATTTACTCAATATGGCCACCATTTTTTTTTTTTTCAATTATATCAACATGCTTTCAAAATAAATTCTTTAAACATTTTGTTCCATTCCTCCTCAATAGTAGTTTTAAGTGTACCAATATATGGATGGGAAGTTGCTTTTGTTTTGTTTTCTAAAGCATTCCATATAGCATAATTGGGGGGGGTTAAAGTCTGGGTTTAAATCTTGTTTAATTACTGTCCTCACAGTTTTCTTGTGGACTTTCAATTCATTAGTGTGCTTTCTTATTCACATTGTGGGGTCCTTCTTAATTGCTGTAGCAAGAACAGTTAATCCTCCACTCCCCCTTTTCCTTAAAAAGCCTCCTTTTCTGAAAAAAAAATTTTTCTTTGCTTTGTATACGATAGACAAAAATCATTGGCTTAGTTTCAGCATTTAGCAAATCATAGGTTCTTTGTCTTCTTGCTCATTCATATTGGACTGAATTTTAATGGAAAAAATGCTTGAATAGAACTAATCATGAAAAGTTAGATTTATTGCATTTTTTTCCAAAAATTGGACTAATCAGACTTAAACATTTTTAAAATTATTCCATATTTTGCTTCCATACCTTAACTCTTTGGAATGACAATTCAATTTCTAACATGAAAAGGAGAAACTAAATAAATTGTCAAAGAAAACTTGATTTATAAATTGTTTTTTCCTTTTCCTCTCTCCAACTCCTTGCTCCATTTTTCTGTGGCTGTCAAATCAAATTCTCAGATTTGTACTTACCTAATTGTCAGTTGTAAAATTTAAATTAAGTAACTTTTGTCATTTGAATTTTTTATAATAAAATCAAAGAAATTATCAAATTTCCTATACCTCAATTTATCTATATGTAAATTTTCTGAGTTTCCATTGATCTAAAGATATACAAATATACCAATGTGCCCTTGTCTCTTTTTTTTTTTTTTTTTTTTTTTTTTTTAAATATCTCTCTCTCATATATTTGTACATACACACATGCTCAGGCGGTTGTTGTGATTGATAAGATTTTTTTTATATAGAGACTTTTCATAAATATAAACAATATAAGATTAAAATTCTCATTTTATTTGTGCTCTTATATTAGCCAAAATGATACATTGTAAGTACTGAATGTGACGGTATCCTTAAAATGTGCCAACTTAAGATCAGTAAGATTTGCAAATGATTTAAAGAATCTGTACTCTATAACAAACCTATTTATCAAGGTTGATTATCATTCAATTTTTGCAGATAAAATTTTAGATTAGATTAAAAACTAAAAATGCAAAGAAGACAATGGAATAAAATTTTAAAAAATGGCATATAGATAAAATGGAAAGGAATGAAACTGTTGGTGAAAGAGGTGTGTAGGGTATAAGTTATTGTCATAAGAAATGGTCTTAACAAGCAGTTCAAATCCTGGACAAAGCTGTTTGTATTTCACATTGTACTAATGCCCTTGAGAAAGGCATGAACCTATCTCTTCACCACTCCATCCCAGCTATGGGTAAATAGGACAGATGAGACTTTATACCAAGATAACAGAAAATGTTAAAATACAAAATATATTGAATACTCAACATACATTTACTTTCAAGGTTAGTTGAACATAGTAAATTGTAAAATTCCATAATCTTTTGAGAATAGGTTTAAAGTTTTCTCTTTAATCAGTGTTTTGTTTTTACTTTCTGCAGCTATTTTAAATCTTAAATCTCTGTTGCAGTCCAGTGGATGAGTGAATTGCATTTCTGGGGGCCAGCAGAAAAGGCCTTGTAGTGGCTATGGATGGGGGAGGGGAATTCATTGACACTCTGGACACAAGTCAAGAGCTGATCCCACTCTAGCCGAGGGTCACCTGACTGTATCTGATGATCAAAGACCTAAAATACTCTGACTCCAGGTTCAAGTCTTTTTCTGTAAAAAGATTTTTTTTGCTTGGTATACAATAGACAAAAATCTTTGGCTTGGTTTCAATGTTAAACAAATCATAAGTTCTTTGTTTTTTTTGCTCATTCATATTGGGCTGAATTTTAATTAACCAAATAGTCTATTTAATACTAGTATTACATGTCCTTGTTAAAAGCATATATAAGTTGGGAATTTATCTATTATAAAAGGAATTAAACATTTCTCCCATTTAGAAATGATTTAAAAAGGCAGAATTTAATTAGAAAAAACATGTTAAGTAACTTAGACATTTATTGCAACTTTTTTTCTTTTTAATCAAGAAGAAAACACTACTTGAAATCTTAGTGCATTATAAATTCATTCGTTTTCCTTGACTTAATACATTTGATGTTTTGACACTAAATATGAATTTCCTTATCTTTATTTGCTTTCATTAAAGAACTGAAACACTAAAATAAATTGCTTTTGTTTTTTCTTATTCTATCTATCACAAGCAGAATGAGTAAATACCCTTTAAGATTAAAAAGTAACCTTTTACAAATCTGATAACAATAAGGAAAATATGAAGTTTTTAACTTGGAAATATGAAAAATGTAAAGAATGTTACTTGGGTAGTCATTCCTGAATATTTCATTACATCAATGATTTGACAACATGGGCCTACTCAACCACAATTTTTTTTTTTTTTTTTTTTATTAAAGCATTTATAGACCAAGAACTTTTTTCTTTTCTCTTTTTTCTAAGGAACAATTAAGTTGATAGTCTTTAGCTTAGATTAGGTATACATTCTTTGGTGAGGGAATATTTGGAAAGTTTTTCTTTTGTTTTGGAGTTTTTCTGCCTTACAAATAGCACACAAGGGCTGAAGCCAAAATATTAATATCAACAATATAAACATGTTCTCAAACTTAATAAAACATTGTAACAAATAATTACTTTTTTTTATTGTCCAGAATTCTAATTTAAAACTAAAATTAGCAAGAATAATTATGGATTCTATTTTTTATTTTTACAATTGAAGAACTAAGTGTTGTATCTGAATTTAATTTTCACATAAGTCTGCTATTAACATAATATACTTTTTATATCTCCCATCCTTAGAATATAAACGTGTGTGTGTGTGTGTGTGTGTAAACAATAGTAATTGTGATTCATAACTGTTTAAAATTTACTTCGCAGCTAATGGCTTCTCGTGGCTGAATGGTTAGAAGTTTGGCTTGACGGTTGAGTCAACCGAGTTTCGATCCCAGCTACGGGAAGCTAATGTCTAGTCACACTGATGAGTTCTGATAGAATGAAACAGATCTGTCTGTGGATGACATATATATATTTCTTTTACGTCATTCATATAAGTTAATAGTTTCTTTAATGTATTTTTGCCCAGTTGGCTGGGGCTGTAGAATACACAGACTGCTTCTATGCTGAGGGGGTAAGACGAGTGTCCTGATATGACACTAACCAATCTAATGGTGAGGTTCCAGTAAGGCTGGAGCATTGGCAAATGTGGAGTACCCCTTCATTGCCATCGCTCCCAGGTCCACTCTGGGCCAGGAGTGGTTGCACCTAATAAGGGTCCTATCTATAGGTTGAATAGAATTAAACCGTGCTTTCTTGACTTTACTGTTTTTTGCATTTAAACTGCGTATTTATGCTAAACTGAATTGCTTGAAATAGAACTGTTTTGACATCTAAACTCTGTACTTATGCTAAACTGAATTATCTGAAATAAAACTGTTTTGCCATCTAATTCTGTGTATTGCCCAGTTGCCTGGGGCTGTAGAATATACCGACTGCACCTCTGCAGAGGGATAAGATCCTCCCCCCAACCAATGAGTGTCCTAGATATGACACTAAACAATCTGATGGTGAGGCTCCAGTGATACTGGAGCTTTGGGGATTCCGGGGCACCCCTTCATTGCCATTGCTCCCAGGTCCACTATGGCCCGGAATGATAGCACCTGATAGGGCCCTATCTATGGGTTAAATAGAACTAAACTGCATACTTATGCTAAACTGAATTGTTGGAATTAGAACTGTTTGACTAAACTGAATAGCTTGAATTAGAAATGTTTTTGACAATTAAACGGCACTTAAATTTAAACTGTGTGCTTATGCTAAACCGAATTGTTTGAAATGGAACTGTTTTTGACATTGAAACTGTACTTATACTAAACTGAATTTTTATATATGGAACTGTTTTGACTTTTAACTGTGTGTAAACAAAATATGTGCTTGTACTAAGCTGAATTAGTTCTGTTTGAATAAACTGAATAGTTTGAAATAGAAATGAATTGTTTGCATAAAAATGGATTTGGTGTTAAATGACCTACAAAGGTTGATATGCCATAAAATCCAACCAGCTAACCTTTAATGTATTTATCAGCATTATAGGAAAGAGTAGGTGGCAATGTGCCAAAACATAAGTTGTATATTATAAAACGAGGTTCACTAATCTGTCTGAATTTTTTAGATGATTATTGATATGTAGTATTTTGGTTATGATTTTTCAGACTGTCTTCATTTTTGTGATTTAAGACATTTCAGCTGCTGTATCTTCTGGCTTTCCTCAGATGTCCCTTGTTTATCTGAGTATAGAAATGATTTAACCTGGGAAATCATTTTTAAAGTTTGACTGTTGATCAAACATGCCATTCAAGAACTACGAAGATTTAATTCAAATAGTGATGTCATTGTTTTTCACGCCTATCAATCCAAGAAGTTTCACTAGAATTCTTTGCCACTGGTGCATGGGATGGAATATATGCAATTCTTGGTCATGTATTCCGTTGTATACAAAGGTGAAACATGCCATCCTCTGGAAGTAAGACTACAGGAACATCAAAAAGCAGTGGTACAAGGGAGGAAATAGAAAAGTCGGGTATGGCTGACCATATACGGAAAGAAAAGAGAAACCATTTACCCTTGTGGGATATAGTTAAATCAATGGGGAAAAACATTGGAAAAGACATCTCAAAGAAGCAGCACTTATGTTGGGCTACGTTGACCTTTTGAGTAGACCACATACAGAAATGAGCACAATATGGGAACCAATAATTGAAAAGGCTAAATCAAATTGTTTTTTAAAATGAATTATTTAGAAATTAAAGATATTAAGAACAACTGATACCATTGGATTTTACATTTCAAATTCATCTCATGAAACTTCTTCTGAAACTTCTCGGATTGATAGGCAGGGAAAATAATGACATCATTGAATAAGATCTTCATAGTTATTGAACAGCTTGTTTGATCAACAAACTTTAAAAATGATTTCTCAAGTTGAATCATTTCTATACTCAGATGAGCAAGAGACAAGTGAGGATGGCCAGATGATACAGTAGCTGAAACATTGTTTTAAATTGTCACAACAAAGATGAGGACAACAGTCTGAAAATCATAACCAAAACAATCCTGGTTCACCTAGTTTAGTGTTTGCTTGTCTAATGCAAATTTCTTTGAAGCTTCCTTTTTTTTCTTTCATGCTTTTGGAAATTTTAATTTCTTTAAATTAAACTTTTTGTTCCTTTTGCTTTTAGCCTGCATGCAATTGTTGATTCTTTCAACATTTCTACAAAGCATTTTAATCAAATATATTTCAATACGAATTTCCAAAATTAGAAAAACCTGAAATATATAGGTTCTTTTACCCAAATCAAAAAATGTACAGATTGGTACAATATCATTCAATATTTACAGTTTAAAAAATTTTTGGAATAGCCAAATTCTTTATACTTCTCACAGCTAAGAATTTTCAAGCTTGTCTATAAATGTGATGAGTAAATTATATTGTTGGAAACTTGTCTGATTAATCATTATTCACTGATGTACTCAGATTAGTGTCCTCAACTTTTTTGCATCCTCTTCAAGTGTCTGTAATATTTAGAAACCTGGAGATTTTGAACCAAACCCTTTATCCAATCCTATGGAGTAGATTGTTCTTATTCTACTGTTCATGATGAAAGAATATCTTGGATCAGTTAATTATTTCTAGTTAATTTGTCCTTGTAATAGCACCACTTATTTCTTCTGCTCTACTCACCAACAAGGATTTGATATGGATTTATAAGTAGTTATGTTGAAGCTCAACAAATAACTGGAGAAATCTTGTGGAGGGTGATAAAAAAAATTAGTTTAAAGTTATTCTTCCTTTTAAACTATTTTTTTATATATTATGTTTTTGTTTTGTTTTTTTTTTTTGTTTCAGTGTGTTTTATATTTATGGGCCCTGAAGATCTTATATCCAAACACATTTTTCTTGCTCAGAGGAAACCATGAATGTCGGCATCTAACAGAATATTTCACATTCAAGCAAGAATGTAAGTATCCAGATTTCTTTACTTTTTACAAAAATGTCTCTTGAATTAATTTTGTGTGTGTGGAATAATTGAAAATTTAGAAAATAGATATGAAGGGCTCTTTTAATATTACCTCACTGAATTTTAATTGATCTTAAAACATTTTGATGCCATCTCTGTAAAGTCATTTGGTATCATACTGGAGAGTTCTTAGCCAAGTGAAAGAAAATAATTTTAATTTTCTAACAGTTACTTCTTGCTTTATGATGGCCCTGCTGAATTTTTCTTTATTTTTCCAATGCTGTGATAGTGACACTTAGTGGTTATAAAACCTTTTTAAATTTATCTTCAAGAGTGAACCATACTAGGCAGCTTTAGTAATACAGTTTGATATTTCTATCAGGAGAAAGTTGCAGCATCTACCCAATCTCCATTCTCAATATCCTTCAGTGTTTAATTTTGTAACACACTATGGCTTTAATTCTTCTGTGTTTATCATTTTTTTAAATACAAAAAGAAATACAATAAACTTTTAGATTGTAAAATTGCTGGAGTGTTAGTCTTGCCTGTGTTTTTTGCTGTTTTTTGGTGGGAGGCATTTGTAATTAGAGAACTATCTGTATATCAAATAGTTTGATCTGAAGACATTAAGAATTTTTGTTAATTATAAATCTTCATAGTGATAGTTCACATGTCTTAGGAATTTTACAAAATGCTTTTTTAATCTACTAATGTCACTATATTATATACTCCATATAAAAACATTTGTATTCGATTCTTATATTTCTATATGAACAAGTCTAACTATTATTTCTTATCTAGGTGTCACCTTCATCATAATCTTATGCTAGAGTGTACAATCTATACAACTTGCATAGCAACATCAACTGTAGATAATAACTAAAAAGAAGTGATTAACCTCTACAAATTAGCAGATAGACATTTGAATTAAAGTCATTATCATTTGTACTTTTTGATTAGCAATAATAAAGAAACAGATGTTGGTTACCAAGACCAAAAAATATTAAACCAACTTCTTGATAGGCATGTTTTATCAGTGTTTTTACAAAAGACAACAATATTGTTGATGCTGAAAGAAATGATTGCAACTGCTGTATTATTTTAATATCAGTATGCCAAATTTCTTCATTCTTAATGAAAAAAAGATTACAGAATTTCTGGAATCAAAAATGTTAAGCACATATTTATGGCCATAACACTTTATTTTACAAATAGAAATATAGTTGCCTGTTTAAACTTAATATCGACAGCTCAAATGGATGATTTAGTAATAAAAAATTCAGAGGAAGTTAAATTCACAAACACTAATCTTTTTAAACAGAATTTCTAAATCTTATGAGTTTTAAGGTAACTCAAATTTATATTAGAAACCTACACTACTTTACTCTTGTCCTCATCTTTGTTGCTATAGTCATATTTCAGCCATTGTGTTCTCTAGTTATCCTTCTCTGAAATTCTCAAAAGGCTACACATTACAACAAATGTAAGGGAGGTTGGAGGATACTAGTTCTGATAAATCAATGTATAATGATAATTTCCCCATCTCAAAAATTAAGATTTAAACATTTATAATCCTCTGGTCAACTTGTATTACAAGATTTGGGTGTAAATGCGTGTGTTTAGATCTGACTAGTCTATCTGGAAGGGTATTAAAATGATGCTTGAAAAAGTTTGACTCTTATACTGTATGTTTTGAAAAACAATTCTAGAAAACTAATGAGGACAGAAAACAATGTTGATTTTTGAAAGAGAAAAAAAAAAATTTCTATTCTGACAATTTGTTTTTTGTTAATAATCCTGCCTTCCCTCAAGTGTATTCTTATGGAGAGACCCTTTCAAGCTATATTACATTTGGAGAGTAATTAAAGGTTCAGTTTAGATTTATAGACACTAAGTAAATAGTATATCAACTAATTTACATTGGTTGAAATTTGATTTGCGAAGCTCCAAGTGAAAAAGGTTTTAGTTTTTTTTTTTTTTTAATTACTCTTGCACAATCATTTTTATATTCAAGATGATTGTCAATGGTTAATTTGCTGCTACAGTACTGCAAAAATTAATAAACCATCAAACTAATGATAAAACCACTGAAAAGAAATTTAAAAAAAAAAAGTCTTATCCAAAGAACTTGAAATATTTATTAGCTTTAAGTAGAAGTGCAATAACTTCTTAATTTAACAGTAGGTCTTCTACACAGTATATGTGGGGCATTAGACCAAGAAAGGGTCTTGTTTTGATGAAAGGTTTATTTTTTTTCTTTCTTTTTTCCTCCTTATTAATATGGTCTGATACCTTTTCAATCATGAGGATACTTTATAACTATTAAGAGATGAACACAAAATAATGTGTGTAAACAACTTTGAAAAAGTCTGAATTCTTTGACTTTATTCTCATCAAAATGAATCCAACCACTTAATGTAAGGTGGGTGGGGGTTGATAACAAAACTTTGAAACTTCACCACATTTTCATGTTTTAATTTGTGGAAAGAAAATAAACATATGGAAGTAATTATTCAAAAAATATTTGACTTGTCAAATTATAAACACTTGTAGATTAATTAGTACAAATTATGCTTAAGACATTAAAAGGTCACCTAACAACATTTCAAGTTATGTTCTTAATAAAATATTAACCTTTAAGTTGTTTTAGTTAGCAATTTGAAAGATTTTAGGATTGGAGTTTTTTTTGTTTGTTTTTTTATGTACTTTTATATAAAACTAAAGCCTAGCTTTTTATTAGTGATGTACTGAAATTCATATCTGAGTGGATATCCAGTGCTGCATATGAAGAAAAACATATCCTGTTTAGCTGGTTATTGCAATAACCAGTTGTCAGGTTCACATATATAAAATCTCAAGTAGAAAAATTCTACATCCAACTATACATAAGCATTCATCTCTTGTGCTAGCCAGTTCAAATTTTCTAACAGTCCAAGCCTTCAAAGTACCATTTTTTTTGGCGGAGGAGGAGGAAGGGTCCAGCATGCTGCATTTTGTGAAAATATTTTCCAATTATTACTGATTTTTTTCTGTTTTATGTACATTACTCATTTTTCTATAGCACTTTTCTCGAAGGGTAAAATAAACATCTGTGGTGTTGTTATAAACATATATTTGACATTTCAAAGAATCCATCATTTTATAATCTTCATATAGATCTAGCTGGCACAAATCAAACTTATTTATTTGTTTTGTTTTTTTTTGTTTTTTTTTGGGGGGGGGTTCAAGGAGTTAAAGAAATTTAGGAGTAGTAATGGTTCTTATTTAGTAAACTTAGCTTATTCTAGCAGACAGGCAACATGTTGCTTACAGTCCCTGCTGTTTCTAAGTAGTCACCCTTGTAAATACTGAACACTCATCCCTGCTCAACTTTAATCAAAAACTGATGCTTTCAACAATGGTTGATTAGTCATGTTTCTCTCAAATTGAATTTTTTTACACAATATTATTCAAATTTATTTTTGAGAACACAAAAGTTTTATTCTTTTAAAAGCACTCCTCAAGTGGCCATAACAAGAACTCTTCCAGGTCATGTGGTGCTCTGACAATGGATTATGCTGGTCCAGATAGATAATTTATTAAAGATTTTTATACAAAAAATTGTTAGTATTACTATAAACTTCTAACAAAATAAAGAGATACTCATACTGACTTACAAGATGAACATAATTATTTCATGCTCTTGTACTGAGAACATCTTTCTTAATATTTACAGGTTCCTCTTCTCCCCCCCCACCTTGCAAGAAAAAAAACAAAAACTCCTGGGGAAAGAATGAACCTGTGAATGTTTGATAGAATTATAATGCTAAGCAAAATAACAAGTTTTTTTGTTTTGTTTTTCTTGGTTCATTGTTCATGTTATTCTCCACTCACTCTACTTCTCATACTCTTTGTCACACATTTCCTTTTTTTCTTTTCACTGATTTCAATACATAATAGAATTGAATGAAAAATCAAATATGTATCATGAGCTCAAAATAAAAATGATAGATTTGAAATGAGTATTGTTAAAATCTATAGATGGAGCTCCACTCTGAAATATAATAAAAACAATATTAACAATTTCTGATTTTTCTCATCTCAAACAAACTATAGTCAGATAATTATATTTAGTCAGTAGGCTTTAAATATGTATTCTCTATAATTCTATTTCTAAAAATAGATTTTAATCTCTTTGGCTAAGATGTATGTTGGCTTGAATGCATGTTAAATAATTTTAATGAAAGCCAAAACAGTCTGAAGTGAACTACAGCTGCTACTTAATTTCTTTGAATATATCTGATCTCTAATAGCAACCATGTTTAGATCATTGTGAATCCCCTCTGTCAATCAATGTGACCATATTATTCATTTCAACAAATCAAAAGCTGTCTTTTTTTTGTTCCTCCAGTGCTTATCTCTTGAAACAATTGTGAATCCTCCAATGTAAACATAACTCTTTTCATTTAACTATAAAACTCTATTCGCAAATCTGTTGCATACATTGCAAAATGACAGCATCCTGTCAGTGATATATATATATATATATATATATATATATATATATATATATACACCTTAATATTCTCTCTGTTGTTTTCAATCTTAAGCATTGAATAGATATCTGTACTTTTTTTTCTTCGACTATCATATAAAATAATAATGGTGTTTCATGATATAGGAATTTTTGTTATGTCCCTGTGTCAGAACCCATTGGTGACATAACTGTTCTGTTTGCCTGGACAAGTGCATTCTGCCAGGGTGGCATGGGGCTTTTGTTTTTCTTTTTTTTCTTTTTTTTTCTTTCCTTTTCTCACCATGTTATTTTCACCCCATTGAACCACCCCTTTCTTCATCCTCTGCCTATATTATAGTTCGGGACCCAAGTT
Organism: Sepioteuthis lessoniana; assembly: GCA_963585895.1. Classification (NCBI taxonomy): domain Eukaryota; kingdom Metazoa; phylum Mollusca; class Cephalopoda; order Myopsida; family Loliginidae; genus Sepioteuthis; species Sepioteuthis lessoniana. The sequence goes on from CAUZXS010002140.1 coordinate 42,366, forward strand.
CCTGATTTTGAATTCAGTTGCCAGTTTCCTAGATATTTGACTTAATTCTTTTTATTGCCAATTACTATACTGCCCAGTCAGCTGAGGTAGAATACTCTGCAAAAAGGTAAGACCTCCATCCCCAATGAGTGTTCTGGATATGACATTAAATAATGATAGTGAGGCTTCAGTCCTGGAGCTTTGGGGAATGTGAAGTATCCCTTCATTGCTATTGTTCCCAGGTCGACTCTAACTTGGAGTGGTAGCACCTGATAGGATCCTGGTCCTATCTATAGGTCAAATAGAAATGTTTGACATTTAAACTGTGTGCAAACAAATGACTTATGCTAAATTTAATTGTTAGAAATAGAACTGTTTGATCATTTAATTGTGTTTAAACAAATGACTAATGTTAAATAGAATTATTGGTGTTAAATAGCAAGAATTGGAATTCTTTAACTCTGTGTATGCCTAAGTTGTATTGTTGATTTTTTTTTTTTTTTTTTTTTTTTTTTTTTCAAACTGTGTGCAAACAAATGACCAATGTTAACTTGGGACTTATAAAGCAATGATTTAAATGTATGCAAAAAACAGTGCTCAGGCTCATTTAAAAATGTTATCAACAAAATGTGTGCTAACAAATATATATATATATATATATATATATATATGATATTAACTAGCCAACAGTGGTTGATATGCCATAAAACCCAACCCAATAAATCCATAACTACATGCTCAATGAAAAAACAATTCCTTGTAATTATTTAAGATTAGTTTCGATATGGGATGAGACCAAAAGTATGGGGACATCCAATAAGAATTGAACTCACTAGCACAAGTCTACTTACCTGACTAGCTAATTAACCATTACACTAATCAAGATGCACAAACTCAATAAGTAGTCTCATAAGTGTCTTCATCACTGAAATAACGTAATCTTTCTTGAAAATTCCATTCTTGGTTTTCCTTCTCAAAAATCTCCAGATCGATAATATAAGGATTTGGTACTTTTTAACAGTTTATCCTGACCTTGAATGGCTTTTTTCATTCTGATTTTCAGAAGCAAATATTAAATTTTATACTTTCATATCAATATCCTAAGTAGTAAAAAGTAACAACAAAACTTAGTTTTCTACTTCATAACTCTGTTACTTGCAGATGAGTGCTTGACTGATGAGTGCTTGACTGATGACCTCCCTGCTGCTCTTCTCTTGCTCTCCTCCAAATTCTTAAGATTAAGTTTCTTATATATATATATATATATATATATATATATATATATATATATATATACACACACAATATAGCAAAATAACTTTTTGATTTGCTGCTTACCACCAAGTATTTCACTGATAACTACGAATAAATCTTCATTCTGTTACTCTATTCTGTATTTGGTTTTCAATTGGATGAAATCCCCCCACACTCTGCTTTCAACTGTCTTGATGATCATTCATGGCTAAGATATAAAAATGAAAAAGGCTATCGTTTTTATCAGTAACCAAAACAACTTGTCCTTGTTTCTCTACTGGCTATTTTTCAACTACATCACCATTTTTTTCGAAATTTTTTCTATTAGATGGGCAAATAAGTTTATTTGCTAAATTTGCTTCATTTTTTGAAAGAGGAACTAAGCAACAGTTATTTTAATAAGTGCACTAGTTAAAAACTTACTTTTCAACTTATTTTCCTTAGATCTCACCTGTTAAGTTATTCTAGATAGAATATTTTTCTTTCTCTCTTGTCCAAAAGGATAAATGTTAATATAAAATTTGGTTAAGCCTACCTTGTTACTTGATTGTCATATGTTCAATCCCTGGGCTGGGCAGTGCAAAAATATTGTATACTCTGCTTCTATAAAAGAGGCAGATAAGCAATATCACCAGGAAAAATTAAGTTTTGCTTTTAACAGCTTTTGATTGATTGATTTTAAGTGCATGTCAACCTATAAAGGTTATTTTTTGTGTAGCTAAGTTTTTTGTGGGTTTTTTCAGTTCTGTTGAATGCAAATAATTTTTAAACAGATCTTTGACCTCTAGATGTGAACCAACATGTATTGTCACTCCAGGTTATTGTGAACATGGGAGTAATGGCGATGAAGGGATACTCCATACTCTTCCAGAACTGGAGCCTCACCACCAGATGCAGTTTAGTGTCATATTCAGCAGGACATGGGGGGTACCCTTCTGTAGGGGATACAGTGTATTCTAAACTCTGCAAACAGCAGATTGAATAAAGATTTGATTCAATGTTCTCAGATTAACTATTGTGACTGACAAAAGTTTGAGAGTACAATAGCCAAAATGTGACTAACATTTGGACACTTGTCCAAGTAAATCTAGTTATACATGTTTTGTCTGTAAAACCTTAGTTTAAGTATCAATTTATTAATTTTTATGTATAGGAACATATAAGTTTAATATGGCTTTACACACTCATTTTGATTTGGTGTGATTTTTTTTTTTTTTTAATGTGGTACATACTGTACTACATTAAAGTCAATGTTAAATATTTGTGTATGGTTATAAGAACAATTATATCTTCACTAATCTTGACAGCTTTTTTTCTCCTCAATCACTCCATATTTTTGAAAATCAAGATGAATTTACTGTTAATGTAAATTCTGAAGGTAGTATCATTGACAATAACTGTTTTATCAACTTTTCATTTTATATTGATTGAATAATTATAGAACTCTTAGAGGCTTTTTTAAAATCTTTTCTTTTTTTTTTTTTCTTTTTTTTTTTAATTAATCCCTTTAATTTGCTTATAAGTGCAATGTTCTTTTGATACCTTTATTCATAGACATCAAGTTGGAAGTTTCTGCCATCTGATAAACTTGAAGTTAATTTATGTCAAAAATGATTATGCAAGCAACAACTTCATTACAGAAATCTATAATATAATATCTAGTTTTTGTTTATTACCGTAACTCTGCAAAAATGGCATTTTTGTCACCATAACACTGCAAAAATGGCGTTTTTAGTGCTCTGAGAGAATAAAACAATATCCAATTCACAAATTGATAATGGGAACAGTCAGTGTTTGTTCTTACTCCACTCATTTCTCAAGGGAGATTACTATTAGATCCTAGGGATAGTCGCATGGCATAGTAATTAATGTGCTGGACTGTGATATTGTATTAAATGCTAATTATAGAGTCCCTCTTATTTGCAATTAGAATATAAATTATAATGATGTAAGTTACATATAAAACATGTCTTGTCTGGAGATTCTCCTCATAAAGCACAATTTGACTTTTACATTTACCTAATCTCAATACTAAGTAACAAGAAATTCCTTTATGGTAACATGAGGCATTATTAGCTGTTTGCATATTAGTTTTTCTAAACATGAATATAAACACACTGTACAGTGTTTCATAATAGCAACATTATTTCATTACAGATTAAGGAAAAATTCTGTTATAGTAGATTTTCATATTTGTTATATCAATCTTTGGTTCAAATTTTGTCAATAATTGCTTAAAAAAATAAATTAAGTTTATTTAAATTTTATACCTTTTACTCTTAAATTTAATTTTAATACTCTTAAAAAATTGTATAGCTTGAAGTTAACTTTTGAATTTCCATAGGTACAGATACTATACTCTGATCTGGAGCAGAAGTACCTATAAATAATCCTCTAATTTCTGGCTGGAATTATTATAGTAATTATAATATTCTTTGTTTATACTAACTAATGTATTGGCACTTTAAACTCTTTTTGTAAAGCTATTTATTTCTTGGAAGAAAATGTTATATTTTTGTTCAAGTGTGAAGAAGTGGTGATAGCATTATATGAAAAAAGAATCTCTTTTCTGTCTTGGTTCTCTACCTTAAAAACACTTTTTTACCAACTATCCTAGATTGAACTGATGAGGGTGGGGGGTTATGTTTTAAAGAAGAAAAAAAACCTTAAAAATATCACTTGCTCAGTCAGTTGACTGCATCTCTACTGAGGGGTAAGATCTCCCCTAAGAAGTATTCTGGATATGACAAACAATCTTATGGTGAGGTTCCCGTAATGTTGGAGCTTTGGGGGATGTGGAGTACTCCTTTATTGCCATTACTCCCATGTCTACTCTCAAATAGAACTAAACTGTGTACTTATGCTAAACTGAATTTCTTGAAATAGAATTATTTTGACATTTAAACTGTATACTTATGTTAAATTGAATTGTTTGAAATAGAACCGTTTTTGACATTGAAACTGTACTTATGCTAAACTGAATTGCTTGAAATAGAATAGTTTTGACATTTAACTGTGTGCAAACAAAAAAACTATACTTATACTAAACTGAATTCTTTGAAATAAAACTGTTTAACTAAACTGAATAGCTTGAAATAAAAATGTTTTTAACAATTAAACTGTACTTATGCTAAACTGAATTGTTTTGAAATAGAACTTTTTATTTGTATAAAAATGGATTGGCATTAAATAACCAAAGGTTGATATGCCATAAAACCCAATTAAGTAAACACAAAAATAACACTGGATTTTCTTGATTCAATTTTTCCCATATTAGCATGTTTATTATTAATTCATAACAATATCCTCTTTTAAAATCAATGAAAACTTTTGAAATCAGCTGTGCAATACCTGTTTGATCTTTCTTAATATTTGACATATCCACATCAAGTTAGTCTGTAAACAAAAATAGTTCAGAGTGTGTTGTGTAGATGTTACTGCTTTGAATGTGCTGCAGTGAGTGACCCTTGGTTTGTCCAACCCTTGCTGTTGAGGCTTGTCAATTAGCAAGTAAGCAAAAGTGAGACAAATGTTGATTGCTAGAGAAGAGATCAATTCCCATGTGTCTCTTCTGTTGCAATAATAATAAATGGGGGTTAGGATACCTTAGTGAACAGACAAAAAAAAAAAAAACAGTTGCAATATAGTAGACACAGAACTTACTAAGTAGTAACTAATCGACATTGTCACCAGCAGCTGCTCTTGTACTGGCTGTTGCTTGCTACCTACACTGCTTTCTCTGTCTCTTCATCTAGCTCTGGTTACAGCAACTGCTATGGTGCTAGTGAAAGCTAGTTTGTTTGGGTGAGAAGGAGACTGGCAGTTCTTTTAACCTTTCTCTACTCTTTCTGTTTTAAAGACTTTTAGACACTTTTGTTATTCATGAAAATTAGAAATATTTAATCCATTACCATTCTATCAACTTAAAAAGCATAGATAACATTTTTCTTTATAAATCCATAATTACATTCATAAAATGTATATTCAGTATTGTGTATTTATCAGGCTAGTCAGCCTCTGCGAAGAAAAGACTTTGTTAGGAAACAAAGTACCTAGAGAACCTATACCCGTTTCCTGTATTTTGAATTCTGTCTACTCTTACCATGATGTATTAGTAATATAGTTGCTGTCAAAATGATGATATTATGTATGGACTGGCACTCCTGGTTAGAATTTGTGTATAGTATCTGTACAGTCCAGGTTAAGATCCATGTATCTCTCCTCAATACGTCTGCCTTGGATTAGATCATAGCTCCCAAGTCTTTACATTGGGATCTGCCTGTATCTCCTCCTCCTCCTCCTCCTCCTCCTCCTATATATATATATATATATATATATATATATATATATATAGTAAAAATTTTAAAATTACAATTTATTAAAAAATGTAAAATCAGCAATATTCATGAAATTATGATTAGCATACTGCTTCAAACTGACAAAATTTGGACTAAAGATTAATACAATAAATAGAAAAATCAAATCCACATTTGAATAAAATTTGGCTGATTTTTTTTATTTGTTTTATTAATATACTGATTTAATATTAATATAATAAAAATTCTGTCGATTTTGAAATTATAAGCTTTTACAATGTATTAACCTGGCCTTACTGCTGATTAAGGAAGGAGACATTCCTTTGGTAACAAAAATCACATTCTATTCAGTATGCTTAGTGTTACCATAACAATTGAATTTTTCATTACCTTGTAATCAGACCAGATCATATGAACAATATTTTTTGTGTGTAAATAGATACAATTCTTATTTACAAGGCTTCATTACTTTTTTGTCAATACTGGAAACTTTGTGGCTACTTAACCACTTGGCTATATATACAGCTGTGAGAATTATAGTAGCAGTACAAAATCTCTCTTCATTATTTTACAAATACACTGTTAAAAAATTACATTGGATCTTGAACCTTTCAACCACTATTAATGTCTACATTAAAGTGGCATTGATTGCTTGTATATGTGTACTGACTGCAGAGAGAGAGAGAGAGAGGTTGGAGGGAATGCATATGTAGAAAGGAATCTTTCTCACTTAACACCTTGGCTAGAACCAGAGGCAAAAAGCTCTATAAATAATAATTGACTACTGCATTTCTACTGACATTATACAAAAACAATTCTTGTTAAATGTTGGAGGGTGGGTCAAGAACCAAAAACTCTTACCCACTGGGTAACAAGGCCAGATCTCCACTAAACCTCTGAATTGAACTTGAAAATTTTCAATCTAGGGTAGCTATGGATGCAATGAAAGTTCTTGCAATTGTATAAGGTATAACAATAATGGCTATCTGTTGGTTATTATGAAAATTACTTGTATCTAAATAATTACTTTAAAAAGCATCTCAGTAGAGGAAACTTTAAATCCTAACTTATAAAAACAAAAGTGATAGCTTATGATAAAATCGGTGAGTGTATGGTAACTTGCCTCACTAACCAGACATTGATTATATTAAGTTTTTGTACTCCATAAACTGTTATGCACACATCAGTGGCTTTCATAGCTTTCATTTTGCTACTGCAAATTTTCACCAGATTTTTTTGTGTTACAGTATGTTGAAGTTCTAATGAAATTCTCAACTCAAGACTACCTGTTTAGAAAGGACATTGTTTGAACAGCATCTGCATTTTGTATTCCAGATGTTTTTGATATTAGACATTGATGTCATTTGAATAGCACATTGTATAAGATTGCAACAGGGTGGAGCTTGACCTTTCCTTAGGTAGAGATGTTTGTGACTAAGCCCATGTCTGTACCATCTTGTTAAGTCTACATCTCTACTGAATGAGCCACAATTTACCCCTCTTCTCAATGTGTTGATAATTTTAATAGCAGTAGCCATAGAACTAGTAGTATAGATGCAGTGCCAGATATAGCTGTTTAGATTTGTCAAAAATCTTTTATATCTATAGGATATTGTAGATGCCACTAAAATATTTTGTTATCATCAAAATATGGTAGACAAAATTGACAATATTTGATGTAAGTGGTTTTACAATGTCTACAAGCTAATAACCTATAAAAAAAATCTGGTTTGACTATCTTCTAGGGTGCTATATTTGATCTGTAACAATTTTTATTTGTAACAAGTTGTACACACAATTCTGTATATATGTGAGCATGAATATGCCTGTCTCCTTAAGATTTATGAGAAGCAACAAAAGAGTAGGCTTGTTTGCAATATAGTTTTTCCAATCTCCTGTCATTTTTTTTTTCATGAAGATCAAGGATCAGGTGATCTATAATGGTGGGTGGTCTATGATGCAAGTCCAATGCATGATTGTCACCCACTACCACATTGGTGGTTATTAACTGCTCTTGTATATTGTTCCCTGCTTTCATCATATCTTGTATTTGTACATTTGAATGGCAACAAAAGAACTATCTTGTTCTTTATTAATAAAAGCTTAACATCTGCACTTTTATAAGTTGAGTGTTATTTAAAATGTAATACATAAACGTTTCTATCTCATTGTATATATGTGTAACACTGAAAGAGGATTAGTATGTGAATTTCCTATACCAAGATTTTTGTTATTGGGTTGAGCAAAATGTTTTGTTTTTTGGGGTTTTTTTTCTAGATGGCAACAGGAGTGTTAAGTTTTAACTACATTCAAATAGATTGCTTTTCATCGTATTTTGACAGTGCTTATATCAACATTTTTTTTTTCTTTGAGTCTGTATTATTTTGTTGATTTTAACATTGGAAATGAAAGAAAATAAGCAATATTTTGCATGTTTCATTTTCATTTTTAAAAATGAAAAAAAGGTAACTGAAATTCAAAAAATTTGGTAAGAGTCCAGATACTGTGAATGATCTGATGTCAAAAGCAGAAGTTTCATGATGTTCCAATTGAGAAATATCAACATTTCATATCTCAGGAGATAAAAAAAACCATTAAAATATCCAAATCATGTGCTGAAAACCATTAGCACTTTGATGTCTAACTCTCGTATCAATAAACTGAAACAAAAAAAAATCTTCTAGACTATATTTTCTGTGTGATTCACTAAATGAAAAGAAACTGTTTTTTCAAACAAATTGTGCAGGGCCATAAAATGTGTAATGCAAGAGATTGTGACAAAATAACCTCCTACTGGCCATCCAAAAGTGATAATGCTGAGTTTATGATTAGAAAAGTCTTTTATTATATTTTCAGAGAACCAAATGACTAATTCAAACAATAACTATTCTTAATTAGACCAATTGAAGGCAGCAAATAAGACAAAAACAGCTTTCATCAGGATAGGCCCTCAGCTGTATGTTTCTTTTAATGACCTGGCAAAAAATGCTATCAGTTTGTTACTGAGAAATTTTCACTAATCCATTTCAGTTACTTAAATATCAATGCTGAAAAACTGCAAACAAAACTCTAAGTAGTTCTTTACTAAAATCTTTTTTTTTCCCCCTTTAATTCTTGGAAGAAGGAATCCTAAAATCATTTGAAAAAAGATAGTGGAACAGGACAGTGTCTTCAAAAGAATTATCAAAAATTAAAGAAAAAAATTTATTTTATTTTATTCAATAAAATGAACAAGACTTGACAAATGAATAATTAAAAATGGACAAGATTTTATTTGAATTCTTTTAAAATAAGATTGGAATTAAGAAATTTTTGTTTTAGGTAATGTAGAATTTATAAAACCAAAACAATTTATAATGAGTCATTTTTTTTTTTTTAATTACTTTGCACTGTCAGCAAAGTTCTATGAAGTGAATGCTGTAATTACACAAGATAAGCTGTTGGTCTGTCTTAGATGTAAAAACACAAACTGAATTTCTATAGTCATAATTAATTTCCAGATATGGCTTGGAGCAGGATTTACAGCATATAATCTAGTCATTGTAACACCTATCACATAAATACTGATGTTGGAAAGCATGAGAGAATTGTCTAAGATGAAAATAACCATTTACTGAATTATTCGTAGAATTACACTAAATTTAGGATAGATTATTTTGCCTATCCACGTGGTATATCGCTGATAAATGTTAATTTCAAAAAAGATTACAATGTCTTCAGTGGTGGGTATTATCACTAACTACAAGCACATAACATACAGACATTTCTTGAGATTTAGTTGTAATAATTTTTTTTTTATTACTGAAGGAGGGGGGGTATTTGAAAACAAAAAAACCTTAAAGTAGATTTGTCTTATATCATTTGTACGATGCCCATTTTAGCATAAATATATATATATATATATATATATATATATATATATAATTTTTTTGAGAAAAGATAAACATTTAGATACAAGATTTTATGAGAATAGCTGCTAAAATCTGTTAACTGCATTTTCCTCTTTCATAATTCATCTTTTCAAATTCTCTAGTTCATTGCATAAATAGATTTCTTGCTGTGAGTCAACTAAAAAGTTCATAGAATGTGACCAAATGAGGTTTAGTCTCCCTTGCAATGATGTTGCAATGCTTGGATACCATTATGCAAAAACTCAACAACAGATGCTGTCATCATATGAACTTTTCAACAAGTACAGATACTCTCTGATCTGAGGTAGAGTACAAAATTAATACACTGATTTTATGCTGAAGTAAAAAATCTATGCATAAATAATTTTTTTTTTTTTTTTTTTTAAATTAGGAAGTAGATTAGGCTATAAGCAATGAGTTTTTTTTATTTTATTTCAGTTATGTCAAGATGCATAATTTTTTTATTTTCAGGAAATCTGACTGAAATTCAAATCAACCCATTAAAAATTGCATGTACAAATTATGCTTACTGAGTTTTTTACTTGTAAATTTTTTTTTTTTTTTTTTTTTTTTTTTTTTTTAAACTTTTACTCTAAAATTTTAGTCCACATTAAAATGCTTCTAGATTTCATCATTTAAGAGATAGATGCATTAATGGATATTATTTTTTCTTTTAACAGTTGATACTCAATTATTTTTCTCTTGAAAAAGTTGTCTGAATTTAGCATTTATCCACTTAAAGTAGTGGCTTCTAACTAGCTTATGATTGTCTACACTAAAACATTGTTTCATTGATTTGCTAACAAAACTTTAACCTTTTGAATTTGTTATACTGGTATGCTGGTGGTACTTTTTTACCCCTACACTGGTTTTCCAGTGTGGAGACCATGCTCAAACAGCAGAGGGTAAATTTAGGCTCTTTTTTCTTTTCTTTTTTTTTTTTTTTTTTTTTTCATAAAATATATAAGAATTATAGTTAGTGCTCAAAAAAGCATTTGTAATTTTTGATCTCCTGGTGACTTGTAGCTTTTTGCATTCTTTTAAAATGTTTGATAACCTGAAAATGATTTTTTTTCTCCCTTTTTTAATTGTGGATATTTTGTTTCAGAAAGTTATTAAAGAATTATTTGTAAACAAAATATTTCAACGTCTTTATTGTCAGCATCAGGTTCTATAAATTGAGACGAGACACACATTCCCATACTCCTGCATACATTACCCTTTTTGAATCCTTAGTCTCTTTAGCCTTAAATACTCAGTACCTCACAATGCTTCACAAGATCAAACGCAAAATGCATTCAAACTTTACTCCAGGGTAGACAGTGATGTTTAAAGCTATCTCATCTTCATTAAAAGAAAGGTTGTGACGTTCACTCTTGTAAACTTTTTATTGTTGATATCTGTGATCTTGTTGAGCCCAATATATCAGGCTAATGATGTAAAGCAAATTAATGCTCAGTCCAAAATATTAGGCTTACAGATTCAATGAGTTATAGAATCTCATATTCACAAATGAAACTATCAAATATATATGTTGCATATTCAATAACAATAAATGTAAATTGAACCATTAAATATCTTTGGAGAAGATTAAATTGTATTTTCATTTATTGTTTTAAGTTTTAATTTGCTAAATAAACTTATGTAGTAATTTTTCTTATTTTAAATGGTATAATTTTAATTAACTTCTATTTTGCATCTTTTTGATGTTTTCATGTCTTGTCAATTGCCAAGCTTTTTGACACAAAATTAGCAAACATTGCTTTTGCTATTTTGTGCATGCGTGCACACACACACAAATTTATTCCTATTTTTTCTTTTTATATTGATCCTAATCCCTTTACAAAAAAGAGCCTACTTTGCGTTGCCACCTTCTAAAAATGCCAAACATAAACAACCAAAATTTAACAATATAGAAAGGAATTTTATTAAAAGATCTTTTACATAATTTTCTATAAAAACAAATTATTGTTAATGAATTTGTTTTTTGTTTTTTTTTGGGGGGGGGGTAACTACTAAATTCAATCAAAATTTGCATATGTTTCAAATTAACTTTTATACCCAAAAGAAAGAAAAATGAAGATGTATGTGGTGCATTCAATAAGTTTCCAGACTATTTTGTACAGGCATTTAAAATTGTCGTAGACACTTGAAAATTCAGTCTGTTATTGCTATACATCTTATGAGATGACTGACCAATTTTTATGATTTCAGCTTCAAATGAACTGCTACAGCAGCAATTGGAATACACCCTACTAAAGCCTGATTGTCACAGCTGGTGAATTTCAAAAATGCAATCTAGACATGAGGACACTTTAGAAGAACGATATGCAATAAAATTGTGTTTTTAAACTTGGAAAAAATGCTACAGAAATGTATGGAATGCCTCAGACTGCTTTTCGACCATCTTGCATGAATCGATCATCAGTTTTTGAGTGGCATAAGAGATTCAAGGAAAGCAAGGAGTCTGTGAGGGATGATGAGAGGTGTGGGAGGAGTAAGGAAGTCAATAGACCAGAGTTGGTTAGCCAAAGGGTTAGGGTTACTATGTTGAGGTTTTAAGGGAGTTCAGCAAAAGTTTTCATCGGAAGAGGCCAGCACTCTTGAAATCGGGTCAGTGGCATTTCCACCAGGACAATGCACCAGTCCACAACTCCATCCTTGTCACAGACTATTTGACCAAGATGGGCATCAAGAGAGTTCCTCACCTTCCCTATAGTCCAGACCTTGCTCCCTGAGACTTTTGGTTATTCCCTAAGCTCAGCTGTCGTTATGAGACAATTGAGATGAAAGAGTCTGTGACAAAGGTCATTGACACACTCAAACGAGAACTTCCATAGGGCCTTCCAGAAGTTGTTGGAATGGTACAAGTGCATTGCAGCCTGAGGAGATTACTTCAAAGGGGACTAGAGTTTCATGTGTGCACTATCAATAAAAGTGCCCATACGAAAAAAGTCTGGAAACTTATTTAATGATCCTCGTATCTCTCTACCTAAGAAAAGATTTATTGTATGAAACTACATAAAAATGAAGTAAATATAATTAAATCTTTTAAAACTCTTATGAAACTTAAGTATTGTTACTAACTTTGAGACATTAACATACCTGAAATTTTTTTAGGCAATTAAACCTCTTTTTATTAGGACCTGAAGAATGGATCAACCAAAATATTGTGTTAACAACATTTAAGAGGTTCAACTGTCCAAAAAATTTCTGGTAGAAACTTTTAGCATTTTGCTAATTATATATGCTATGATTAAAATGACAATTTAAAGATTGTCTGTAAATATATTGTTTTATTAAATATTCATTGGCTTTTATTGTTCATTAAGCAACCATTCACTTTTTATATTTAGATACTTGTTTTTAGTTTGGGTTGTGGGAGGGCAATGCCTACTACTGTATGAATTTTTTAAGTTCACAGTGGTCTGTCTTCAAATATGCTTACTAAGAATATATGTACACATGGTATTTGAGAGCATAAAAATTCTTTTGGAGTCTTAAAATACAAATATCAAAATCCTTCTATATCTGTTTTAGCAAATGTTTGATTATATTTTACCAGTAGATTGTTGAATAACCAAATTGTTGATGCTATATGTATCATACCAATGCCCACAAATAAGGAGTATATTAAATGTTTTTTCATTTGTTTTTGTTGGGGGGGGTAGCAAAAGTACTGTTTCATTGATAACCGAAACTTGTCTTTAAAAATACCAACTGTTTTTAAAGTTTACTTACTGTTTTAGTATTTTAACGATGTTTCTTTGTATTCTTTGATATTTTACTTGTTTTATTTGAAATTAAGAAAGGAATTACCTGTTTTCTTGAAAATGACTTTTTTTAAATACATATCTAACTTGTACTATCCAGGGACATCTCTTTACAGATAATTTCAAACTTATTTTTTCTGCAAGATTGTATGTATACTAGTGTGAGAAGATCTAGAAGGCTCTGCTGACAGTTGAATGAAAAAATGAACTTAAAAATGGAAATGTAGCCTTTTGAGACTGAATAAAAACAAAGCTTGGTGCAGGTGTTTTTGTTACTAAACATATTTGAGTTATTCCCAAAACATCTGCTCAACTGCTGTTTGTAAAATATATATATCCTGTTATAGTGGAAGTAGAACACTACATCGATATTTAATCAGATTTAACAAAATGATTGACAGCAAGAGAAATAATTTTCAAGATTTTCTTCCTTATCAAACTGGTGAAAATGGGAAAGCTTTTCTTCTATGATGAACTTAAGAACTTAAAGAATGTTGAAGAATGAAATTGTCGATGGCTAAAACAGTTGCATTGGAATCCTAGCACCAGAGAGAAGTGCTGGAATGGAATCGATGTAGAAAAGGAGAAAGTAGGTTAATAAAAAAATGTACTGTTGTTAGAAATCTGAATGTCATCAGAATTTAGAAGTTTTATTTTTTGATTTGTGTGAAAATATAACTGTAAAAAGAGTAATGACGAGGAAAGTGGTTATTGGAAATGTGGCTGCCACTTCTGCTGACAGGCAGCCTAAGAAGATTATTTGTTAGTTCAAGAACATCGGATGAACATGTCTATCTTGACAACTTTTGTCTATTTCTTTATCATTAATTGTATTATAAGGTGACTAGCGATTTTTTTTTTTTTTTTTTTTTTTTTTTTTTTTTTTTTTTTTTTTTTGTAGAATCAATGTTCTTTAGTTGACAAAAGGAAAACTGACTAGTCTTGTAATACAGGGCCAACATTGGCATCAGTCTGACCTTCAAGCCCATTCAGTTTTAGGACTAATACAACATTACTGATTAAAGTTTCTTAGATAGAAGCAAGAATTTAGTTGTTTTTTAGTGGGTCTCAAGAATCCCCCTTTTTTTTCTTGTGTGTGTGTGTGTATATATATATATATAATAGAATCTAAAAAAACTGTTTTAATACAAAATATGGCATTCTTTGTGACCTTCAGGTGCATTTTTGTAATTTAAAAAGATTTTTGAGGCTGTTTGCATTTACTTTGCTCTAATGCCTTTAGAAAAGGCATAAATCTACTTCTCTAATCATGCTACAGGTAAAATAGCAAAAGTGATAAGACTAACCATAAAGGGCAGCCAGTATAAGAGAAAACAGGAAAACCCTCCAAAGAAGTTATGGTAATTTACAAAGAATGTTGTGGAGTTCTATAATCACTCAGGTCCTAAGTTTAGATATATAGAAAAATATGATTTAACCCAGTTAAATTCTAGGGTTTATTACTTTACAAATATATTATTTCATATGTGAAGATATATGCAGAATACTGTCTTGTCTTTTCTATCTTTGGAAGACAGGAAAAGTAATAAAAATCACTGGGTAATAACTAATGTGACGGTGCATAAATATTTATCCCAAGACGGGAGTTTATTTTACACACGTGTGATATCGGGGCAGTCTGGCACTTGACCCCTTGCAAATTAAGTCCTAGTTAAGATTCCTTTTTCGGGCATATGGGAACTGGCAGATAATGTGGAGGTTAATTTGAGACTAGACTGACCGCCGCTGGCAAGGGGGTTTCCAAATTTCATGTTGCACACACACACCAAGCCACTTCGTTTTTCCTCCACCCCCCACCCCCAATAATGGAAAACATGGACTTCTAGGTTAAGAAAAAATAGTATCCACTGTAGTCAGCAATTCCAATTTCCCGTGTAATATTTTTAAAGGCGAGTATGACGTTTAGCGAGAATAAATTGAAGCGAATGAAGCTGAAACAGATATATGCAAAAGAAGGCAACTCGATAGGTAAACACAATGAATAAATTTCGACACAAGGGGACATTTAAAATATAACAAGGTTTTTAATACGTGAGGACCAAACAAATATTTAAGGTACCGGCTATATTACCAGAAGACAGTCTTAAACACAAATGTCTCTCTTTTTCTTTTCTTTTCTTTCTTTCTTTCTTTCTTTACTTTTAAAACTTGGAAAGGTAGTTAAGTTCACTCATTTGTTTACTGTTTATGAAACGAATTTCTTCAGTCTATTTCTTTCCTTTTCCGAATACATATAAGTTCCAATATTTGGGAAGGTTAGGAGGAAAAACAGTTTAAGGTGTACTTATCTTCTTTTCGAGGAGTTCATTTCCTAGATTCCTTTCTTTTACGCGCGAGCGGTGTTCTGTAGAATTTGGCGGGAAGGCACCAGTTATCTTCTGTCAAAATTCTTTCCGCTCTTCCCCGGAGTTTCAGCAACAGCTTCAACACATCTTGTCACGCCAATTGCTGTCCCAGAACTTCCATTTCTTTTCACAGGTTAGGTACCCGGGAGTTTTTTGGTATCAGGTCAGCACGTCCTCTCACGGCGACCTTCGTCCTAAAAACTAAATTCTTTATCCCTATTTCCTCAGACGAAAAGGGTACTAATTCCGGTGCTAAGGCTTCGGCCAATCATTTGGTTCCATCCTCCTCCTCATCTGGTCGTGCTACTCAATGACCTGCATTCCCTTCTTCATCCTACCCGGTCATGGAGCGCAGGTAGTTTGACCTTATCCTGGCTGCCCTTAGCGGTTAGTCGTTGTGCTTGTTAGTCAAACACAGAAGGGGAAGTGAGATTAAATCTTACTTCTCCCCTCTCAGTGGCATATCACGTGACACTAAGATGATAATAAATCTTGATCCAAATTTTTTTGAAACTTATTCAAATGCTCAAACTTATGTTTTGTAGTTCAGTCTAAATGATTATCATTACTAAATGCTTTCAAATATTTGTTGCACAAAGGCCTTTTAATATTGCAATGAAAAAGTTTGCTTGGGTATTTAAAAAGCTTTTATGTGTAACCCAAAGTGCAAGCTGTTTTTTTTTTTTCAAGTCTGGCAAATGATTTTTGGAATTTTCCTTTAACGACTAAGGCAGCAAAGAACTTAATGTGCAGATCACTTGCAGCTGTTCTTTTTGGAAAAGAAGCCAACCCATGTGCACCTAGAAAAACTTGGCTGCAGCTTTATTATTGCCCGAGTTGATTCATCCTGCTATCTGCCGCCTTCACTGTCCCCTTTCCCTCACCATAAAACCCGCTGTTGCATTTTAGGGTTTATGAGATTGAGTAACCAATGTTACTATGTTGTCCTTGCCAAATATTTTGAGAGGCTGGCCATTAACAATCTCTTTCTCCTTTTTTTGTATTTGTTTCACAGGTAACTTAAAGTTTACTGAAAGAGTGTATGATGAAGGTGCAAACAAACCTCGAAGGGGGTCGGGCCTGAAGGTATAACTCCACACACCAGTTTTCCTTGCACGTGTTTTTATTGCCTTGCCATATGAACTTACTGATTTTGCACATTTTGTAATTGAAGATGTATTTTTTCAATCCAGGTAAAATAAAATACACAGAGAGAGTGTATGATGCTTGTATGGATGCATTTGACTGCTTACCCCTGGCAGCCTTAATGAACCAACAATTCTTGTGTGTCCATGGAGGACTGTCACCTGAAATCCATACATTAGAAGACATAAGAAAAGTAAGTACTAATTATTTAAATGTTTTTTGTTCATTTGTTTTTTCACTATACAACAACAGTAATCTCACCATAAAGATAAGAATCATTTGGTGTCACTACTACATTTTTCAGACAACTCAACTGGGGCTGTAGAATATGCTGGCTGCATCTCTGCAGAGGAGCAAGACCCCATCCCTTAATGAGTGTCCTGGATATGACACTAAAACATCTGATGGTGAGGCTACTGTCCTGGAGCTTATGGAGTACCCATTCATTGCCATTGTTCCCAGGTTCACTCTGGAGTGATAGTACTTGTTAGGCTCCCATATATGGATCAAATAAAACTGTTTAATCATTTACTATACATGAAATCATTATCTGTATGCAAACAAATGAACTCTAACTAGTTTTAAAATAAAGTTACCTACAGACGATTGACTTGAAAATTATATATGCATAAATAAGATTTGGCATTAAATAATCATCAAGGGTTGATATGCAATGAAATCAAATAACCTAAGTTTCTTCATTATTTGCCAATTTGTACCTAATGTCTTCCAGCTATTGTATGGGCTACCTCCACCTTTTTTTCTCAGTGTGGAAAGGTTGTTTTTTTTTTAATAAACCTCTGACTTCTTTAAGTGATTATTTGTAAATATGTTTGGGGTTATATTGTAGATTTGGAGATCCAGATCACCAAAAATAATTTTTGTAATCAAAGATGCATTGTTCATTCTGAAACTGACTCCCAGTCCCCCATGCATTGATGTTGTGGGTAGCTTCATAAGTCATATCACTGTTAGAACTTATTGAGTATGATATGCATTTATTCATCTTTGCAAACTATAAAAACAGACATATCGGAATGAGGGATTATTTCTACATAATTGTTATTTTGTCCTGTAGTTTGTTTCTGGGAAAATTCTGCTTCAGAAAATTAACATATTAGAATACCAAAGAAAAAGTAGATTTTTTAAGCATTTTATTCAATAATTTATACAGTCTGTGTGAAGAGCATAACAAAAGATCTATTCTACCCCATCCAAATAGTGTCTTTTTACTTGAGGGTAAAGGGTTTAAAATTTGAGATGGAGATCAAGGTGTTACTAAGAACAATACAGTACCATCTCTATAGGTAGGGAATGTCTATTATATAAAATGGCTTGCCAGTAAGATATCTTTTTTGTTTTCTATCTGTCAAAGAGTGTGTCACTGGATGCCTATACCTTTAAATATTTGTTTTCGCATTTGAACTATATAAATTATTTATAAACAAGGTCACACTTGGTAACCAAATCTTGAGATTGACCTTTCTAACCATTTTAAGATATAAAACCCATTTTTAATGAACTGCAAAATAATCTGGTTAGTTATAAAAAAAGAAATTATGTAATCCTGCTGAATAATTGAATTGATGAGGATTTTAATTCATGTTTCAATGATTGATATGTCAACAGAGTGGGTGGCAAATAAATTCTCACATATGGCAAAATTAGTTTTTAAAAGAAAATAATTTACATTGTAATTATTATTATTCAGATGCTGTTTGGATTTGTCAGATTTGTTCACATGATATTTGATCTAAAATAATTGTACTTCCTCAATTTCATCATAGTAGTTGCATTTAATAATGAAAATTTACATATGTGGGACAACTACTATGTAACCAGAAAGAGAATGACTAAAGGAAACTTTTGTAAATTTTAATTACTTTACCTCTTAAACTGAAATTATTCCTAGCAACTTATAATGAGCATAAAATACTCACTCAGGAGAGATTAGTTTTTGTAACTACTATACCAAACTCTACTATTGGTCTTGATTGAAGTACATCTCGAGTACAGTCACCCTGTCCATTGGGACTGTAAGAATTATGCTGACTGCACTTCTGTAGAGGGGTAAGACCCCTTCCCAAATGGAGCCACCTGTAGGCCATGGGTAGCAACCCATTATGCTTAAGGACGGAATTCTGGTGGTTGAGCTGTTAGTCCTGACCATATTCAAATTGCACCTGTGGCAAACAAATACCCAACTTTTTTTAATCATATAAATGCTAGAAGGTGGTGGCTGAGGGTTAATCAAATTGAGTGGGTGAGACTTCAGCCTCTGTTGAATCATAGGGCACCAAGTATGCGGTACCCATGGCCCTGGATTGACAGGGGGTTGGGGTCCTCCTCTTGACTCAAGTATAATGGTAGTATATTCCTGTCTCAGCCAAGGCAAACGGGTTCCCTACTTGGTTAATTCCTAACAGAAGTTGGACTCTATGGTGAGTCACCCTGTCAGCTAGGGCAGTAGAATACACAGACTGAACTTCTGCACAGGGGTAAACACCCCACCCCCCTCAACGAGGCTATCTGCTAGCCATGGGTGGCGACCCCGTAATGCTTGAGGACAGCAGAATCCTGATGGCTGAGCAGTCCTTGACCTGGCAAGTAAAGAGGTCACATAACACTCCACTTTGGCCCTTACTGGGCTAGATGGGCGCTCAGAGAGGCTCAATCTAATCAATTGGCTGGTCATGTCAGCCCTCTTTTAGATTTTTGCAAAAATCTGAATTAGAGCACGATGGTTGCAGGATCAATCATGCTGAGGAAAGATCTATACTCCCTACTGTCTCTGGTTGAGTAATTATCTTGGGAATGAAAACCCAGGGATAAAACTTGTCTACCATCAGTATAAGCATAGTATGTAGCCTAGATGTTCCCCTAGGCACATCCTCATTTGGGGCTCCATGGTGGGTGGGGAGCATAGTCAATGAAACTCATAAACCTTCTACAAATGATTACGAATAAATCCACCAAGAGACCTCACTTTGAAAGCTCTGATAGTAAGCCTGAAATTATTTATCAAAACACCCCTACTTATATGGTAATCCAATCAACTGAAGATATACCTATAACCAAAATATCCCCCTTCAAAATTGAAAAAATCCTTTCCAAAGAAATAAAATCAACAACAATCATAAAACAAACAGAATGATATTAATTGAAGTTAAAAAACACAAGTGGAAGAAATCCTAAAATGGGAAACTTTCAACAACATTAAAATCAAAGCCCACCTTCCCTAATCTTTAAATTCATCCAAAGGAGTAGTGAAGAGTTCTGAATTATCTGTGCTCATAAGATGAAATAAAACCCAATTTAAAAAACCAAGACATAATAGATATTAAAAGAATAAGTATGTGGAAGATGTAGCAAAAACAATACAAAACACACACACTGTCATTCTGTACTAATTGCAAAAAAATCACTCCATAAATTCCAGAGATTGTGAACTCTGGAAAAAGTGGAGAAAAGATATATCCAAAATGAAATACACCAAAAACATTGAGAATTAATTTTTTATTGCGGACTTTTTGTCCTCATCTTGGTAGTTTTTTTGGGTTGTTTCTTCTTTCACTATGTTTCGGCCAAATTTCACCTCTGGTCTTCTTCAGGTGATTTTTACCGCGACCTCGGATAGGAATGATGAGTCTTGTAACCGGAGACTTTCCTGAAAGAGAATGACAATATTACAATCCGTAATTTTACCGCATATAATTATATAAATAACAATACAGATAGAGCTTAGGCGGCACATCCATTCTGATTAATAACAAGATCCCTTAACACAAATCTTCCAGCTGTAGCTGCATCAACCACTCTACACCGTACCATAACCATATGCTCTATATACACACCATCACATGATCAGATTATTGATACCGAACTGGATCGACTGTTGCAGCAGCTCCCTAGGCCATTCTTCTTAATGGGTCACTTTAACAGGCCCAACATCATATGGGAATGCAAAGAAATAAACTAAAAAGGTAAAACCTTAGAAAAGATTATATACAAAAAGTCTATGCCTACTTAATACGGGCATGCAAACATACATAAACCCATCAAGTGGAAACACCTCTGCCATTGACTTAACCATATGTGACCCAACTATCTATATTGACTTCACTTAGCAAGTATACAAAGATACTTGTGGTAGCGATCACTTCCCAATTCTAAATAACCCAAAATCTACCAAAAAACACCCCGTTGGAAATTAAACAGTTAATAGGGGAAAATTTGGGGGGGTGCAAAGAAAAACTAAGACACAAAGAGCCAAACAATGACACAATGGAATATTTCTCCAAAATGCTGAATTCCATAGCAATAGACTGTATCCGCAAGACGGCAACGCCAAATAAGCAAAACAGACCCTGATAGAATTTAAACGAAATAGAGCAAAGACACAAAGAGATAAAAGCAGCAAGAGAGAATACTGGCAAAATTATGTCCACAAATTAAATTACTCAACTAAACCAAAGGCAACCTGGGAAATGATCAGGAAAATCACAGGTAAACAAGAAACAATACCGATAAAGCACCTCTTAAAAGATAACTCCATAATTGATAAAAAAAAGTATAACAGAATTGCTAGCTGAAACTTTCGCTAAAATCTCAAGACAAAACGATAAAAAAGAATTTATAACCATTAAAGAAGATGCAGAAAAAAAAACTAAAGTTCAAATGAAAAAGCCTAGAAGAGTATAATAGTTTATTGACTCTAATAGAATTAAGACTCAATTTTTTTTTTTTTTTTTTTTTTTTTTTTTTAAGAATTCCCATAAATCTGTAGGCCCCGATGAAATCCATCATGAATTCCTCAAAAACTATCGGAAGAATCATTAATATTTCTCTTAAAAATCTTTAACAAAATATGGACAGAAGGAAATTTCCTGGACATATGGAGACAAACCACAATTGTACCAATTCCCAAACCAAAAAAAACAGCTCGGATCCACAAAAATACTGACCTATCTCTTTAATCAGTTGCTTATGCAAGACAGTGGAAAGAATAATAAATAACAGGCTGATTTGGCATTTGGAATCAAACAACCTTATCTCCAACTTAGAATGTGGATTCCGAAGTTAAAAAAAATCACAATAGACCATTTAATATGCCCAGAAACAAACATTAAAAATGAACATCTTATATTCTTTGATCTTGAAAAAGCTTATGATACGACTTGAAGTATGGAGTAATGAAGGGCTTACATGACCTAGATATAAAGGGCACATTGCCACAATTTATTTATGGCTTCTTATCTAAAAAAAATTCAGAGTTCGTGTTGACTCCACTCTTTCAGATGTGAAAAATCATGGAGAGAATATCCCACAGGGCAGTATATCATCCGTAACCCTCTTCAACATAAAAATAAACAATGTAATCAAGGAATTACCATCTGGAATTGATGGGTCTCTATATGTGGATAACCTCATGATGTTACAAATCAAAATATATCCACACAATTGAGAGAAAACTGCAACAGGGACTAAAGAAAATCATCAGATGGGTAAAAGTAAATGGATTCAGGTTCTTTAAAACAAAAAATACTACATAATGACCCCCAGCCTGAAACTTGATGGTTCAGAGATCCCAGTTGTAGACAAATACAAATTTCTGGGGATAATATTTGACAAAAAACTCACATTTATTCCCCACTTGAAATATCTAAAAATTAAATGTAATAAAACACTTCAACTGCTGCGTGTGGTAGCCCACAAAGAGTGGGGAGCTGATCGAAAGACGCTACTGCTATTATATAGATCATTAATTAGATCACAACTGGATTACGGTAACTCCATATACTGCTCAGCTAGAAAAAGCTCTGTAAAAACACTTGACCTGATCTACCACGAAGGCTTATGGTTAGTACTTAGAGCTTTTAGAACATCGCCAGCCGAGAGACTATACGTTGAGGCTAATGAAGCACCTGCAAATATTAGAAGCCACAAACTGGCCCTCCAGTACTACATCAAATAGAAGTCATACCTAGCATATCCTGCACACAATACATTTCATCCAAAATACAAAGAACTATTCAAAAAGACAAAACCCTTTGGCCTCAGGATGAAAACAATCGTTGGAGAAGTCGATGTGGATTTTACAGAAATACATAAGACAATCCTACCAGATATTCCACCCTGGACCATAAGGACCCCAAACATGAATTTAACACTCTGTAAATTCCACAAAAATAAAACTCACCCATAATTTTCTAAGTGGAATTAAAATAAGTTAAGGAGAGATATCCTAAACACTTCCACATCTTCACAGATGGATCTAAACTGGAGAAAATAAAAGGATGTGCCACAATACATAAAGGGGAAATATTAAAAAAAACATCTCCCAAATAACACCTATATTCAGTGCAGAAGCTTGCACAATCAACATGGCTCTTGGCCTCATCTCAGAATCAAGGAATAACAAATTCATTATCTTTTCTGATTCACTATCAGTTGGAATCATTTAAAAAAAAACAGGAAATTTGATTATTCATTAATCATAAAAATTCTATGCAAATTAGAAAAATTATCAAATAATAATGATGTATAGATATGTTGGGTCCCAAGTCATACAGGAATCAGTGGAAACTACCAAGCAGGTAAAGAAACTAGGTCTACTCTAAACATAACTATTGAAAAAAGTTTAAAATACCATCTACAGACTTTAAAATGAAGATAAATGAATACATACTACAACAAAGATAACAACTCTGGAACAGCAATAAGCATAATAATTTACTGGAATTTAAATCTACATTGGGGGAGTGGGAAAAAGGTTAAAGAAAAAAACGAAAAGAAGTCATCTTGTCCAGACTCTGTATAGGTCATACAAGGACAAGACATTCTTTCTTACTTGTAGCAAAGCAGCAATCAATGTGTTATGCATGTCAGACCAAATACACTGTGAAACACTTCCTCATTGAATGTACCAACCTGGCCCAAATAAGAGAAACCTTTTATTATGCAAATGACATGAATGATCTGTTCCAAAATATTGAAAAGTAAAATGTAATATCATTCCTAAAAGCGATAAATGTTTTCAGAAAAATCTAAAAGAAATTTCACAAGACCAAATTTCTCTTACAAACTGTTCCTCTACAAGAAATACTTCAACAAAATCTGATCCTTTCCACAAACTGTTCAAAAAAAAAAATCTACAAATAAACATTCAGCAAAACCAGATTATTTCTACAAACCATTCCACTGCTAATAAATTCCAACGTAACAGATCATTCCGCTTCCCCTCTTTTTGAACTTGATTTAGCATTAAATGACCAGGCATCCCTACTATCACTACAAAACCCAACAATCCACCAACCAAAAAAAAATTGGATAATAATACAAAAGACAACCCAACAGAAAATGAAACACAAACTACAAAAAGGAGACATAGCTCAACTTCCAGAACAAAGAAAAAAGAAAATCAAAAACTAAATCCAAACTCCCCTGTAGAAACTAAAAACAAATTTAAAAATATAGAGCAAATGGAAATTGAAATGGACTCAACACCCACAATCAAAAAACCTGGGCAACTTAAACAGAATGCAGTCTTCCATTGGCCAGACTGGAAGAATACATATGAACCCCAAAGTGAACAGTGAAAGTCCAGGAGGCACATTCAAACTGCCTCCAGCCAAATTAATTGCAGTCTCATCAGCATCAAGAGCAAAGTCACCTATGGGAATGAATAAATAGTGCAATGCTCAGGGATCAACAAAATCCATACAAAGATACTACTGTGTAAAAAGTATGAATAGTGACACAGACCACATAGTTGCCAGCCTCGATCTGGAAGGTATAACAAATAACTACAATACTTGAAACTATTTAGCTGTGTGCAAACAGATGAGCTCAATCTCTATTTTAAATGTTATTTACAAACCATCCACTTCAAAAGTAAAAATGAAACTACTAATCACTTACATATCACATATATTTATTTAAATGTGTGCAAACAAATGACTAATGTTAAATTGTTGCTGGTGCATGGCAGTGCTGTAGACCATTTGACTGTGTGCAAACAAATGATTAAAAGTAAATAGAATGATTCATATTGGATAGAGATGTATGAAATCATTTAACTGTGAAGAAAAATAAGCTCAGGCTTTATAAATGTTAAGCAAAATATTTACAAATCATATGTATAACCATTTAACTATGTGCAAACAAATTGCTGATGTTGGGTTAAATTGTCAGTGTTATGTGGTGGTGCTTGTAGGTGTCTGATTGTGTGCAGACAGGTGGGCTTTGGCTCATTTGGAATATTATCTACTTGGAAATCTTAGGTTTGATATGGGTATAAGTGAGGTTTGGCATTGAGTGGCCTGCAGGGGTTGATGTGCCATTAAAACCCAGCAAATCAAAGAAACAAACCGAACCAAACTAGCAAACACCTTAAGTTTTCACAAAAAAGTAAAACACATTTTCACCAAAATCTTACCAAATCAACCTTTTCAAATATAATTAAATACTATCATAAAATCCCATACCCTCAAACCCATATAGAAGACAAAATCAATGTAACCTCTTTGCATTAAATGTCCCACAGAAGTTGATATACCATTAAACAAAACTCAAACTCAAGTGCAGTATTTGGTACATGGTCATTTTATCATGAGTTCCTAAGAAAGATAAAAATAGCCCCAGTCCTTGCAACCACTGTCATGCTAGAGTTGGCCTACTCTGACCTCCACACACACTTGTACACACAGTTTGTTTTTTTTAATAGAAATCTTATATAAAGTCTCATTTTTATTGTTCACTCATCTTGATCTTATCACAGAGTAATGACAAAATATGTTAGCGTAATACATAATGTCACTCAAAGGGAATTGACCTTGAATTATAAAAATGAAATTTCTCACTATTCAGTTGTTATTACTTTGCAGAATTGATTGAATTTTGAACAAAGATGTTGATATAACCAATATAAAAAAATATGTATTTCAATATTTTAGTGTTATTATTATTCACACTAGTTGTAACTGGTAGTCTTCCCTGAAGACAGCAAGTCTCCTCAGCTCTCCAATATTCTAGGCTATCTTAACACTTCTGTGGTTTTAAATGGTCTCAATACTTTAACAATTCTTCAGTTTCTCCCGTCTCTTTTTAAGATTCTTCAACATTATCATTATTAGTAGAATTTATCAGGATTGTTCATTTTTACAGACTCTCAAAAACCTATTTTTTATGTACATCTGAACACTATGATTCTACTATATTTACTTGGTGAGTTTTTCATACCTGTACTAACAGGTAGTTTTTCATTGAAGTCCAAATAACAGTAAGTTTTCTCAGCGCCCCAGTTTTCTTCAAAACATTCTAGCCAATCTCAGTGTTGTGGTCTGGACAAGCTCAATCTTCCATTCAAATTTTATCAGTTAAAAAAGTGTTAAAAATAGGATTTTATGAATTATATAGTCTTTGATTTTATATTATGTAGCTTTTGAAATAACTTATTTTCATAGGTACAGGTACTATTCTTTGGTCATAAGTAAGTGCTTATCAATGTGAATAATCAAATTTTTTTTTTTCTTTTATGAGCACTCTGCTAGTTGGTGCATTCTGCTGAGGTTGGAGTTCTAGCCCTAGTGTTCAAAAAATCAGCTACAGAACTCAAATCCAATCCAAAATTACTTACATGCAAAAACACTGTTCACCTAGTGATATTTAACATTAGGACTTTAAATAGATTAAACCAGTTACTTAAGCTGACAGTCTACAGCAGAGCATAATATAGACATCATATGCATGCAAGAACATAGATACCACCATAGTGAACTAGAAATAAGATACCAAGATACTCGTAATGGATAGACATTTGTCTCAGTATCTGCATGAAAAAACTCTGTCAGTGCTGCCATAGGAGGTGTAAGAATACTTCAGTTCTTGTGCCTTAAAATCACTCACTAGCCTTGAGAAAATCCAATAGAGAATGATGTATGCTTCATTTAATGACAACCTTTGCTCAACAATCATCTCTTGCTGCAGTCCCACCAATGCCAGTGATGAAACAGACATCACCTTCTAAAATGAGCTATCTTCTCTTGTCTAACATATTCCCAAACACAATGTTCTAATTATTAGTGAAGACATGAATTCTAAAATAGGCAAAGACGAAAATAAATACTACTTACACAATTCGTCAAACAGAAATGAAGAATATCTTAACAGACTTGTATGTCTTGATAATAAATTCCAAAAAAGGGAGGGAAAGCCTGAAATTGAGTAAGTTCTTAAGAAAAATCAGAACAGTTTTTGGAGAAATCAATCCACAACATCACAGATTCTGACAATCCATTGAATCATCAAAGGAGTTCATACAAAAACTCTCAAGAGAAAACTTGTAGACTTCTCAAAGTCATTTGATTTTATTTTGTTGTCCAGAGCGGGCGTAAAAGGCAATAGGAAACTGATTCTTGTATCAATCCAACAGAGACCACTATTGTTGGTTTCAGGGCGTATTGAGTTGAGCGCTCTCTCCCTCTCTCGGTAGCTGTTCCTTCTCTCTCGCTTTCTCCCTAGTTCTCCTTCCGTCCTTCGTTCGTTCGTTGAGTTGTAACGCGTTCGTCGGGCAACTGCACTTAGAATCGCTCGGCCTTTCAGCCGTTACCGTGCGTATTTGTATGTTCGTAAGCTCTCGCACTAATTTGCATACGTGTACATTACCTCTCGCTGGTTCGAGATCTCCCCTCGTCAAATATGCTCGCGGCAGCCATATCGGTTTCTCTTCGACAAGCCAGACACGTTCGTGCGCGCTTCGAATGCTCAGGTACGTTACCTTTACACTCCTCCCTGATTTGGGAATCACACAACGTACAGCGCGGGGCAGGTCTTTTGCGTCTGCTGCTTCGTCTGAGCGGAACGCTCTCGACTACGTCGTCGTCCTCGGACGTGTCTCCGGGCCCATGTTGACCACGGTCGCTGTGGTCGCTTTCAGATGCTGCGGGATCCTCCCGCGGTAAATACAGCATCGGTGCTTCGTCTTCAGAGGAAGCGCTGCTGCAATAAGTGGCGTCTGCTCCTCGCACTAGACGAACATCCTTTATGTGGCGAGGTGTCCCGTCAACAAGGACACACCCGTAATTGTAATTGTTCCCTTTCCGAACTGGGTTGTACATCGTCCATGAGGGAGTTTCACCCAAACATTATCCCCTACCTTGTACCTGCTGGGTCCGGCATCCTCCGGTGGTAACATGACATCAACACCTCTTATACGGGCTGTATATGAGTATATTAGGTTTGCTGGTGCAGTTGACGCCGACGCATCATCTTTGGGAGTCACATTGTACCAGTATACAGCCTCCATCACTGAGCACCGTGTTCTTGCGGCAATGCGCTTTATTGTGCGGTGAGATCTCTCCACAATCCCGTTGCCAGCCGGTACGTATGCGCATCGGAATCTCGTTCAAGCGCCCCAGCGCTCGGCGAATCTAGAGAACGCCTCTCCGCTAAAGGTCGTGGCGTTATCTGTGAGAAGCTCAACAGGCGCCCCCCTCTCGCAAAACACGGTCTCCAACTGCCGAACAATGCTGGCAGCATCTTGGCATGATAACGGCCTCCAAATAGCAAACCGACTGGGTCCGCAGTCGATTAAGGTTAGGTAATGACGACCTCCAAGGTGAGTCACGTCCATTGCAACCCTCCTCCAGTTCTCGCATACGTCCAGTCTGCCTGCTTTCCAACTCACCGGGGCTGGATCTATAGACTGACACTCTTCGCATTCTCTAACTACCTCCCGAACAGCTGCCTTAGAGACCTCAGGACTCGCCAGTTTCACGAAGTAGAGTGTGCGCTTTACGCCAGGGTGCCCACAAGATCGGTGAATGGTGCGAATGCGAGCGAGATCCAGCTCACCCATAGATGCGGCGCATATTGGCTCGATGGGTTCCGCTTCTTTCCGAAGTGCATCCAGCCACCGTTGGGGCACTCTAGTGAGTGGATCGGCTCGGTTCGCCTGGGATTTGACGAGTGCCACGTCAATTGTCAGTCTATACTCTGCCGCTAATTTTTGGAGCGTACTCAGTCGCCGTCTTATTAACATCTCCGACGCCACCTTAGTCCGCACCCTTGCTTTCCCGGACAGGGTGTCAGAAATCCACCGGTGCACGCAGGCCGAGTCTGTCCGCAGGTGAATCACACTCGCCTTCCAGTGCAGCGCCAGAGTAATGCCCTTCAACACTGCGTCAAGCTCCGCCAGGTTGATGTGCTTATCTGCGTGCACCGGTTGTAGCCAACTTGCGTCTTCAATGATGGCTCCGTCATATTCAATAGCCACCCCGGTGGCCAGGGAGCTGGCATCCACCCACACAGTGACTTCCTGACCATCCGCGCACCAGTTACCGTGTGCTGGATCAGTTTGTGACAATCTCATCATAATTTCGTCAAGCATCCGACGCAACATGGGGTCTCGTGTTTCGTCGTCCCATCCGGTTGTCACAGCGTTAGCTCTCCATTTCACAAACGCAGCTGCAACACGGAGCCAGCCACACACTGGAAAATGCCCGGTCAGCCGCCCACACACAGAAAAGACGGCAAGACGCGTGAGTACATTGGGGACCTTCGGATGCTCGCCGTCGCGTCGCCATCTAAGCTTGCCGCGCTCCTCCTAGACGTATACGCCCAACACTCGAGCGCCACTACTTAGTTGTTCCGGACTCTTACAAGTCAGCCCAAATCGTTCAAGATGCGTCTTCACTTGCGCCGCCGAACACACACTTTCGTTAACAAATATGTCATCGACATACGAAGAGGTAGCACGACTGACGGTGTCATCTTGCCCGATCACAGCTTTTACAATGGCCCGCATAATCTGGGGAGCTACATTGAGCCCGAACACCAAGCGGGTGAGGCAGTACCTCTGCCCTTTAATTTTCACCGTTTGGAACGGCCACAATGACTTGTCAACGTGGATCTGCAGATATGCCCGGCGTAGGTCCACTGTGGCGGCTTTTGGCCCCTGCCGTCGCCATTCCCGCATGGTTTGAGCACATACGTCTGCATTCGCCGTATACGCGTTCACGTGCTCATTCAACTCGCGATAGTCCATAACTGGCCGGACCTTCTGCTTACTTTCCTGTAATATGGCCATTATCAGGCCTTTAGGAGGGCCAAGTTCGCTCTCCGGGTACGGAATCAGCCAACCGTTTTGAATCCAAGCCAGCAACTCCCGCTCATATTCACCTCGGAGTCGCTTAGGGGCAGGGTATTCTGAAAGCCTGTTTTTCAAAGACATAGGTGGCTGGTCACCGGCCCATTTCCAAGATGCGGTCCATACGCGCTTGGTCTCGTTGTATTTAGCGTGAAAATCAGGCTCGTCGAGGGTAATAGCAGCACACATCAGTCTTTCACGCTGAGGAAATTTCACTTCGCCAGTGGCAGACATAGTCATTCCACCAAGTTGCCTAATCGCATTTAGCCCGAGTAGCAGATCATATCCAAACAGCGCCTCATCTACAACCAGGGCTCGTACGGCGACTGAAGGTCCATTGCCGATGCCAATTTGGACCACGCTCTCTCCACAACACAATGACGAGTTCCCTCCTACAACCATCAAGGGGACTTGCTTTTTCTTCCACGTCTGACAGCATGGCTTGCGAACTAGGGTTTGCGTACAGCCTGTATCCACCAGGGCAGTTCGTCGTATTCCGTCAATCTGCACACTGACTGCAGGCAGAGCGCCATTCATACGAGGTCTGCGGGAGAGACTGGCGCTGAAGACTCGTCCCCTCGCTCGTTTCCCGGACAATTTCGTGCAACGTGGCCCTGTCGATTGCACCGATAACAAATGAGACTCTTTGGGGACCTGGGACTTCCGCGCCGCTTAGGACAATCTCGAGCCATGTGGTCAGGCTCTTGACACACATAGCATCTCCTTAAAGCTGTGACTCCCTTCTCCTGACGTCCCGGTAGTTGAGCTGCTGCGGCTGCCGATTCTGTGCCCACGAGCCTGTCCTTCGATATTGCTCGGGCACGGGACAATATGTCGGATATCGGCAAATCGTCTACTCGGGTAGTGGCCTGGAGAAGATTCTCTGCATGCTCCGGCAACCCAGCTATGAATGCACAGACCAGGCCTCTCTCCGTCATACCTCCGAACTGAGTCGCAAGCTTGCGTAACTCCGCCAAATAGACGTCCACCGTTTCTCCCAGACGCAAACGGTGCGCTGCGAACTGCTTATACGCCGTTACAGGACTGAGAGCAAATGCTGTGTACAGAACATCTTTTATACAGGCAAAGTCAGCCCTCTTCTCCTCACTCAGCTGCTGATACACTGCGTATGCGCCCCCCGAGAGGCGCATCGGCACCACACATTCGATATGTTTTACCCCGCTCAAACGGCACACCAACTCTGCCTTCTCCACCCATTCAACCACCGATTGCCCAGCATCGGTCCCGTCAAAAAGGGGAATTAGTTTTGGATCAAAGGCCATGATTGCCGAAATAGCTTGTTGTCCAGAGCGGGCGTAAAAGGCAATAGGAAACTGATTCTTGTATCAATCCAACAGAGACCATTATTGTTGGTTTCAGGGCGTATTGAGTTGAGCGCTCTCTCCCTCTCTCGGTAGCTGTTCCTTCTCTCTCGCTTTCTCCCTAGTTCTCCTTCCGTCCTTCCGTCCTTCCTTCGTTCGTTCGTTCGTTCGTTGAGTTGTAACGCGTTCGTCGGGCAACTGCACTTAGAATCGCTCGGCCTTTCAGCCGTTACCGTGCATATTTGTATGTTCGTAAGCTCTCGCACTAATTTGCATACGTGTACATTACCTCTCGCTGGTTCGAGATTTCCCCTCGTCAAATATGCTCGCGGCAGCCATATCGGTTTCTCTTCGATAAGCCAGACACGTTCGTGCGCGCATCGAATGCCCAGGTACGTTACCTTTACACACAGAGGGAAAGTGGAGCAAATACTTTTAGCATATGGTCTCCCCAAAGAAACTGTTACTGCTATAATGATGCTTTATTGAAGCATGGAAGTAAAAATGGTGACACAGACTTCTTTGATATTGTTGCTGGAGTTTTACAAGGAGATTTATTAGCACCCTATTTGTTGATAATCTGCCTTGAATGCTGATAGAGCTGATAATAGAAAATAGCTTTACACTAAGAAAGGCAAGAAGCAGACAATATCATATAAAAACTATAACAGACATAGACTTGTAGAACTTCTTGCAAATAAATCTACCCAAGCCAAATCCCTACTGCATAGAGCAAGCAGATGGAGGAGGCATAGGCCTTCACATGAATGTAAATTAAACAGAGTATATGTGTTTTAAATGTGAAGGACCCATCTCTGCTCTAAGTGGCTGGCCTTTAATATTAGTAGACAAGTTCACACACCTTAGCAGCAATATCTCATCTATTGAAAGTGATGTTAATATATGCCTAGTAAAGCATGGCTTGCTATCAATAGGTTATTGATCATATGGAAATCTGATCTATCCGATAAATCAAAACATAATTTCTTCCAAGGAGCACGTGTGTCATGGATGCTGACAAAACGTAGAGAGAAAAAGCTAAACAGGAACTCCACAAGAATGTTACTATTGAACAAATCCTGGAAGCAACACCCCATAAAACAACAGCTGTACAACCACTTACTTCCCATCTCTAAAACTATCCAAATAAGACGAACAAGACATGGGGAATACTCATGTGACATTCTTCTATGGACCCCTTCACACGGACATACCAGTGTTTGCCGACCAGCAAGAACTTATTTACCTTAACTCTGTGCAAATACAGGATATAGCTTAGAAAACCTGCCGAGAGTGATGGATGATAAGTATAGAGAGTCAGGAAAATCCATGCTGTCACTGTGACTTTGTGTATGTATGTTTTTATATATATATGACCAAGACTTTATGCTTGGCTGACCTTTTTGTAGTAGTTAATCTTTTTCTTGCAAATTAGAATATTTGAGATTATTCTAAATGATTTTTTTTTTTTGAGGGGGGATATCTAATGCACCCAATTGGGGGGTTTCAGCATCTAGTTTATGAGCTTGACCTTTTGCAAACTATTATCATTACTCTCTCTTATGCAATGGATCAATTTTTAAAAGCTAAGATATTTCACATTCCCAATCCTTTTAAAGAGGGTCAGGTTATCATCATTGCTATCTTAATAACCAACATCTTTCAACTCATCAGTCAACTTTTTTTTTTATTTACATTTTGCTAAATTTTCTTTGTAAAGACAAGTTAACTTGTCCTTTAATCCTTAATAGATACCATTTTTGCTTATTTTAGTCACATGCTTTTGTAAAAGATATATTTTTAAGATGTGCAAACTCTAAAGTGACCTGCATCATTTTGAATCAGATTTCTTGGAAGTTTTATAGAAACTTAGAGCATTATAATTTCTATTATAAAAGTACTGGCTAGAAGGCATATTTAAAGTGTAATAGTTTTATAAGCTAAAATACTTGACTTTTCTGTCTTTTTTTTTCTCTGACTTATAAAGGAAGGTTTGTTTGTGTTTTTTGGGGGGAAATGGGGAGTTCTTTAGGTGGGGGTTCTAATATTCAGCCCAACAAAGCTTGCTTTTGTTTTTTAATCTTATATAATAGTCTACATATTTCTTTTGATGATCTTAGCTCTTTTTGAAAGCTTTCTAATGCTGATTGTCAGATTTTTTTTTCTACCTTACATTTAAAAACATAATCAACCCCTGATCATTGTCTACTTTTGAACTTTTTCAAGAGACAAGTCACCACCCTTAGAATACTTAACTAAATATCTAATTTCCTTGCCAAATTCTTTAACTTTGTTACCCTATTTAAAATAATGGCTCAACATAGTACTAATAATATATGTAATCATATTAAAGTTTATAAATTGTAAAAGAGGATTTTGAAATATATGTAAGTGTGTGTGTAATAAATATATATATTCAATAGTGTCCTAAATAATTTTTAGATATCTACATGAAATAAGCTTTAAAGAAAATATTTCTGCTACACCTTAATGTTCTTTCCTTTTTGTCTTTTTACCTGGTTTATTGTTAGTTTGCTGTGATAAAATTTGTGCCTACTCATAAATGGAAAAAAGTAATCATGTTATAATTCATGAGCCAACATTGAATAATTACAATGAATAATAAATCTTGCTTGGCGAGTAAAAAAAAAAAAAAAAAAAAAAAAACAACCTAAACTTCAACTTGACATTAAGGGTTTGTAAAATGTTGTTTTCCATCATTGTTTATACCTTGCCAAAATTATTGACTTGACTGTATAACAAATTTATTGTTTTATATAAAACTTAAGACTTGTCTTCTTCAAAATTGTAATCTCCATAGTGATTATTTGCAAATTGGGAATCCATTCTAAAAAGCCTTATGCCCAGACCTTGTTGCACATTTTATTCTATCTCTTCTATAACTCTGATTTTAGATTTTGAACCAAAAATTCTGCTGGGGACAAATCCAGACAGTAGAAAAGCCTAATTTTTATTATCAAATGATATGAAAGGCTGTCCAAATTTCAGATTCTTTTTTTTTTTTTTTTTTTTTTTCTTCCAGATTTAAAATTCTGGTACCACTCATGACAATAACTCAAACAATCTTCCCTTTTTTGCCTGTGGCAACCAAAAAATGGATATTTACATCCTGAACTCTTTTTCTTATATCTATCTCCCCTCAGGGATGAAATGTGCTATCAAGTTAGTTTAATATAAAGAAGAGGTGAACACAGAAAAACAACTGCACAGTTCCTATAACCAGTATTGCAAAGGTGCAAAACTATTCTGATCCTCCCCTTCCATATTATGCTGCTCTCTGCAAGTCTCCACATATCCAGGACCAGATATATTTTTAGCCATGTCCTACTTGAAGACAAGAACATTGCCACATCCTGTCCTGATACCAGGCTAAGAAGATAGGCAAATACCGCAGTCTAATCCCAGTGTCCTAATTTGTTTGGGTTTTTTTTTTTCCATTTTAGAATTAAGTGACAAAAAATTAGTTTTAAATAACATAAGTATTAACTTGTTTTTGTCACCTGACTTATAAAAATGTGAATGTAAGTCAGGTGGGTTAATAAAACTTTGGTCAATCCAAGAAGCATCTTGAAAATGAGTACTATTCAAGTATTTGGTCTATGGTTATCCAATATGTAAGGTGATTTTTCTAGGATTTGCAGATCCACATTTCAAAAGCTACTTATTGGGAATATTTCCTGCTGTTTCCATTTCTTCTCATAGAGAGAAAAAGATTCTATTGATTTATTGCCCAGTCGGCTTCTCTGCAGAGGGGTAAGATCCACCCCATCCCACCAACGAGTGTCTTGGATATGACACTAAACAATCTGATGCTGAGGTTCCAAGGATACTGGATCTTTGGGGAATGCGGAGTACCTTTCATTGCCTTGCCCAGTCTGCTGAGGCTGTAAAATACTCTGACTGCACCTCTGCTTAGGGGTAAGACCCCCACCTAATCGAGTCTCCTGTATATGACACTAAACAATCTGATGGTGAGACACCAGTAATGCTGGAGCTTTGGGAAATACGACGCATCCCTTCATTGCCATCACTCCCAGTTCCACTCGGGATCTGAGTGGTAGCACCTAATAGGGCCCTATCTATGGGTTAAATTGAACTAAACTGCGTTCTTATCCTAAACTGAATTGTTTAAATTAAAACTGTTCGACTAAACTTGAATAGCTTGAAATAGAAATGTTTTTACATTTAAACTGTAGTTATGCTAAACTGAACTGTTTGAAATGGAACCATTTTTGTATACTAAACTGAATTGTTTGAAATGGAACTATTTTTGACATTGAAACTGTACTTACACTAAACTAAATTGTTTGAAATATAACTGATTATTTGTATAAAAATGGGTTTGGCATTAAATAACCTACAAAGGTTGATATGCCATAAAACCCAAACGATCAAACCAACCAACCCTTCATTGCCATTGCTCCTAGGTCCACTCTGGCACAGAGTGGTAGCACCTGATAGGGTCCTATCTATGGGTCAAATAGAACTAAACTGTGTTGGTTGAGATGGGACTGTTTTGACATTTAAACTGTATACTTATGCTAAACTGAATTGTTTGAAATAAAACTGTTCTTACAGTGTATTGCCCAGTTGGCTGTGGCTGTAGAATACACTGACTGCTTCTCTGCAGAGAGGTAAGACCATAAAGCTGATTCCCTAGTTAAAGTTGCACTCAACATGGTACTTGAAAATACCACATACTGACTTAAAACATAAGTCAGGCAAATATTGACTAAGAAATGGCAACAACTATGGAACCAAAATACCCACAACAGACACTACCAAATACAGCCCATTCTAAAAGAAAGAAAACTGGATCCTAATAATACTAGAACAGAAGAAATCACTCTTGTTGGGCTACACATTGGCCATACTAAACTAATTCACTCCTTCATCCTAAAAGAACCACCTCCTCCTACTTGTTCCTGTGGAAACCAATACACAGTAAAACATATTTTGATTGAATGCACAAATCTCACCCACACTCAAAGAAAAATCTACATTAACAGCCTGAAAGAACTATTTGGAAAAATAGACCCTAAAAATATATTAAACTTTCTGAAAAGAATCTGCCTCCTATCAAGGCTGTAGGCTCATGTGTGATCAATACTTGCAACCACTTTCTTGTGCACAAACAAAATACTAACACCAAATAGAGCTACAAGTGCTAGATAGTAATACTTGGAAACATTTAACTGTCTGCTAACAAATGAGCCCGTGCTTGTAAAAATGTTATCTACCAAATGTGATTACAAATTATATATATTGTATATGTATAAACATGAGTTGGCATTAAATAACCCACAGTGGTTGATATGCTATAAAACCTAAACAACCAATCTATTTATAAAATAGATACAATCCATTTCAGTGTTGTGCATACTTGCA
Source organism: Sepioteuthis lessoniana (assembly GCA_963585895.1). Classification (NCBI taxonomy): domain Eukaryota; kingdom Metazoa; phylum Mollusca; class Cephalopoda; order Myopsida; family Loliginidae; genus Sepioteuthis; species Sepioteuthis lessoniana. The sequence goes on from CAUZXS010002140.1 coordinate 78,989, forward strand.
TCTTTGCCAGTGGAAGTTAAATATTCGGCCCATTTGATCCAGAGAAATAAAAAATGGCATGGTCTTTCTTTTTCTTCTTTTATCTTACATCACTACTAAAGTGCAAATGGTAATAATGAACTAAAAAAAATGTATACATTTGTACAAAGTAATAGACTAACAAAGCTATTTATATAGCTATTAGTTGGTTTAACTCAAAAATTGCCAAAATGACTCCTAGGGGATCAATGGCAGAAGGAGTTGATAAAGTAAGTCAATGAATGTGATGGGAGTCAAAAGTTCTAATTAAGAAATTAGATTACTTATGCCAAGATTTTCCACTCAGCATATTTCCCTATATTTCATGCAACATTTACATTCATTTCCACATATCTTCATGAGATTGAACAATTTTATGTTGAATTGCAGAATTCTGTTTAATATTTTCTACATTTCTCATGATTTACATGACACTAATTTTTGTCCTTTTTTGTTTGTGTGTGTGTGTCCTTATATTTCAAGAGTAATTCCCCACCTTCATAGAGGGTTATGGAAGAGGATCATATAGAACAACATTCTAGCAGGGTTCGATATGCAGTTTCCCCTCACAAATGTAAATGGAAACTGCATGTCTACCTATTCATTTACATGACTGGGAATTGGGAGGGGGGGTGAAGACTCCTATAAAAGAGTTGATTATCTGAAAAGTTCAATCTCTGCTTTAGCTGATGTTTCATAAAAGTTAATTTTATCTCCAACATTTGTGTAAAGTGATAGATGAAAAAAAATTTATGTAAATAATCAGAGTAAAGTAAACTATAGAACCAGAATTATGTATGAAATATCTATAGCATAAAGAAAATTTTACATGTAATGCAAAAAAAAAAATCTTGAATTGCTTTAGAGAATTTTTGGTGAAAAGCATATCTGATTTTAAAATATATTACAAGTCTACTACTTATTGGATTTTAATGAAATTCTCAGTACATATTTTAATGAAAGTTTTTTGAGATTATATATGAAATAATATGAAATACAATGCAAAATATTGACTATTTGATTAATATAGTGTAAGCATGGTAAGTCATCATCATAGGCTTCTTCAGTTTTGTAATATATACCAGGTTTGATTAAAAGGTATTAAGACTGAAACTTTAACTCTTGATTTAAATGATGTGTACAGGTGATCAACCTATAATAACATAATTATATCTAGACAATTTGGTATCAATTTGAAAATAGAAAATTTTTTAAGTGTTTGACAAAATACAGGATTGTACAAGTGCAGTACACTCCATAATCACCGGACCCCCAAGCTTCATATGATTTCTTTTTTTTTTTTTTTTTTTTTTTTAATTTCCTAAACTGAAAGTTAATTTCTCTTGTAAGATATGAGAATGTAGAAGACAAAAGAAACAAAACTGTATGGCTTCATACTATATTAAAAGAAGTTTTGGAGGTGCTTCGACCAATGGAAAACTCCCTAAAAAAGTGTTAATGCTAAGGGGACTATGGGGGGGGAATATTCAGTTGTCTCAATACTTTTTGAACACACCTATGATATTCCTAAGGTTGTATGAATGTGATGCTTGTAATAGACAAATCTTTGATCCTCACTTTTAGCGTTTTACACCTTCATTCAGTTGATATAAACACAACCAGTTATAATTAATTTCTAATGAACAAATATTGACATTACCTTGAGTTAAGATTTAAAATTCCATTCCAATCCATTTCCATTGGCTATTATCTCAATTTTTTTGCTCTGGTCAAAGTTGCAACCTTTTTTATGCTAGCACTTTCTCGTGATTTTTATCACTGGAAATGTTGAGATAAGATGTGCTAATCAAACTTTTTCAACATCTCCAGTTATTGTTCCTAGAACAGCTGCAAATTCTTCTCTCTCTCATAACTCCATTTCATTTGATGACAGATTTTTATTACAATATCTGTGGCATCTTCACCATATCTGCATTTTGCCCAGTTGGCTGGGGCTATAGAATACTCCAAGTGCACCAGGACACTCATTGTAAGACACACACACACACACACACACACACCCCAACGAGTGTCCTGGTAATGACACTAAACAGTCTGATGGTGAGGTTCCACTAATGTTGTAGATCTGGGGAATGTGGAATACCCTTACATTGCCATTGCTCCCAGGTCCACTCTGGCCTGGATTGGTAGCACCTGATAGGGTCCTATCTATGGGTCAAATAGAACTGTATACTTATACTAAACAATTGTTTTGACGTTTAACTCTGTGTGTAAAAAAAGAAAAACTATAATCATGCTAAACTGAATTGTTTGACTAAACTTAATACCTTGAAATAGAAATGTTTTGGACATTTAAACTGTACTCATGCTAAACTAAATTGTTTGAAATAGAACTGATTTATACAAAAATGGATTTGGCATTAAATAACCTACAAAGTTTGATATGCCATAAACCCAACCAACCAACCATACCTGCATTGTTAGGAAAAGTAGTAAGTAAGGTAAAGTTGGCAACCATAGTCGAGGGTAACCCGAAGGCTCCCTTTTCGATAGCTACTACACCAAGGGGAATGGGAGGGCGCTACTACTTCCCTGGATTGCTCTACTCCTTCCCTGGATTGCTCTACTTTACCCTTGATCCGTACCTTATAATGCTGAGTGTTAAGCAAGGAGGCATCAAGTACCATTTTTTGAGTCTTTGGTATGACTCGACCTGGGATTGAACCCAGGTCTCCCGGGCCATTGGCGAACACTCTAACCCTTAGGCCAATGTCCGGTATTAGGAAAAGTAATAAGGGATAAAATGATTGGAGAGAGCTCCAGTCTGTATTATAAATTCCTGACCATCTGTCAATCAGATTTCACAAACTCACTTTATAAAACAAATTTGAGTTTAATTAATCTGTCCCTAAAAAAAGTTTGTCTGAAGAGGTTAAAAAATGTCATTGTGCACTTATTCACTCCAGGATTCATTCAATTAGTCAATGAGCTTATCACCCTGTTAGTGGCAGGGCTTAGATTAAGCCAACTGCATCCTCAACAGTGGAGTAAAACACCTCCCCATCCCCAGGTGAACAGGGTATAACACTAAACTATTTCCGGGGAGTTTAGAGTACCCCTTCATTGCCATTCCTTCCAGGTCCACCTAAGGCAGTAGTACTTGTTTGGGTTTCATTTATGGACCAAATAAATCTGTTTAAAAATCATTCATATCAGATTGGAATACTTGAAACCATGTAATTGCTTGCAAATTATTGAACTGAGATTGGAATACTTGAAACCATATAAATATGCCAACAAATGATTATTAAATAGTAATAGTTATTTAAACCATTTACAGGGTGAAACAATAAAATTGTCGCCCTAGAAAAGACGACATGATTCCATTTCCATTTAATGAACCCGCTGGACTACTTTGTTTGGTCATACGTCGAGAACATCACCAACATGACCTCCCATAACACCAAAGCCAGCCTGATTGCTGCCATCCGCTGAGCTCCTGCCGGCACTTGTGGAAAAGGCATGCTCCCAGT
>CAUZXS010002141.1:0-27500 GCA_963585895.1 Sepioteuthis lessoniana
GGATTGAATTTAAGAACTTACACCTAAAATTAGATTCCAAGCTTTTACCAACTTTTGAGAGTTTAGTTTTAAAGATCGTTTGCAAAAATGTATAAAAATGCCTCATTTTCATAGGTTTGAGCTTACAAACTGACTTCAAAATTTTACTATTTCAATAATAAATCCAGATAAAATTGATATTTTTGCATTAGATACAAGAAATATGATATTAGATACCATGAATTGCTGCTTATATGTTGACTGTTTAAGCCTGAATAAATTTCTCCAAAACTAGAATTGACTTATACGACAAGGATGAAATCCAAACCACATTTGTCGTAAAGATTTGGATTTAGCCCTGCTGTATTAGTCGATCACTAGTTTCTTTGAGAATTTTTCAAGCTATAAGTTAACCGCAGTTTACGGTATAAATTACCATAAGCAAAATATTCCATTTTTTAAAAGTGTAGCGATAAGAGTTGTAAAAGATTACAACAAACTGTAATTATTGAATAATTTTTTTTACGTCATTGATTGGGTCATAACGTATAGTGACTATACGAGATATAAATTTTATTGGAATGAGGACATCCTTTTAATTGGTCTCGAGAGCTAACAAATTGACACCAACATGAGAGAGAGAGAGAGAGAGAGAGAGAGAGAGAGAGAGAGAGAGAGAGAGAGAGAGAGAGAGAATGGAGTAAATGGACGATAAAGTTCATGGAGGAAGACTTGAGGAGAAAATGAGATGGAAAAAAAATATAAGGTGTTATGTGAAAGGATAGATAGATAGATAGATAGATAGATAGATAGATAGATATGAACAGACTGAGGTAGAAAGAAGAAGAAGAAGAAGAAGAAGAAGAAGAAGAAGAAGAAGAAGAAGAAGAAGAAGAAATTATGGAGCTTGAAAGTGACGGTGATACTATTTATGAGTGGTGCACTCGGAACGGTCCCCAAAGGTTTGGTAAGGAGATTGGAAGAGTTAGGGAATGGATGATGAATCGAGACGATCTAGACTACAGCATTATTGAGATCGGCCAGAATATTGAGAAGAAGAAGAAGAAGAAGAAGAAGAAGAAGAAGAAGAAGAAGAAGAAGAAGAAGATATACGTTGGAAAGTAAAAAGAAAAAGAATGAAAAAAAATTGCGATTGGCGCATTTGACACGGTCTCCAAAGGCTTGGAAAGGGGACTTGGAAGAATTAGGGAAGATTTTGATGTGGGGTGAATATATTTGTGATTTTTGCAATCGAGTGATTTTTGCAATCTCTACGAAACTAGTGATCGACTTATACAGCGGGGCTAAAATCCACGTGATTGTAGATTAAAAAGGGGAGGAGTATATTAGCCTTCATACGCGTCCTTGTTTTAGGGAGTCCACAAATAATATTGATTATATACTAATATGGTTTGGTAAATTTATACATAAACAGTTTTCAATATTAGGGATATAACTTAGATTTACATATGTGTAAATCTAAGTTAGGGTAGCGTAGACACAAAGTCAGTGGTGCTTGGTGACAGTCAGTTTCTAGCCTCAACGATCATCACGCCATGAGTTCGTGTGGACTGATCTCTCTCTCTCTCTATAAATATATATATTATAGTCTGTTCATTATCTATCAATCGTGTCCATAAGATAGTTGGTTATATTCAAAAATAAAGAGTGATCACTATCGGTAAAATTTAAACTTAAATCTCAGTAAGGATAGCGTAGAAATAGAGTCAGTGGCGCTTGTGACAGTCATTTTCTCGCCTATGTAATACTCGGGCCATCCCAACTTATATATATATATATATATATATATAGAGAGAGAGAGAGAGAGAGAGGGGGAGAGAGAAATGGGGGTATTTAGTTTGGTTTCCTTATTTAATGTCATATCAACCTTCGTGGGTTATTTAATACCAAAGTAACCCTTGTACATTAACAGTAGTGGTACTAATTAACAGGAGGATATTAGTTCACAAGTGAACATAACAGCATGACTGAGGTTCGAACTCAATTACTACGATGTCATAGTCAAGCACGTTCACAACTACACCAGGGGAACTCCCTCAGAGAGCGAGAGAGAGAGAGAGAGAGAAAGAGATAGAACGGAGGAGTAAGAGATACACAGAAACAGATAGCGAAAAGAGATTTGTTGTAATATCTCTGTAAATGAACGAACGTATAAGTGGTTCAACTGAGAACAAGGTTTTAATTCAACATACGAATGTAATCCTTTCCGAGATTCTCTACATTCTGGATTGATTATATTCAAATGAATATCCGAGGTTGAATCAATAAGTTCGTTGCCAGACATGTTATTAGCTAAATGTGGTTGGTTGGTTGGTTGGGTTTTATGGCATATCAATCTTTGTAGTTTATTAAATGCCATATTCATTTTTATACAAATGATCAGTTCTATTTCAAACAATTCAGTTAAACATAAGTACGCAGTTTAATTGTCAAAAACATTTCTATTTCAAGCTATTCAGTTTAGTCAAACAGTTCTAATTCAAACAATTCAATTTAGCGTAAGTTAGCATGAGTACACAGTTTAATTTTATAGGACCCATAGATAGGACCCTATCAGGTGCTACCACTCCGGGCCAGATTCGACCTGGGAGCTATGGCAATGAAGGGGTACTCCACATTCCCTAAAGCTCCTGGATCACTGAAGCCTCACCATCAGATTGCTTAGTGTCATATACAGGACACTCGTTCGGGGAAGTCTTTCCCATCTGCTGACGATCAGTCGGTGTATTCTACAGTCCCAGCAGACTGGACTTTAAATGTAGTTGGTTAATTGGTTGGTTGATGTTTTATGGCGTATCAACCATTGTGGATTATTTAATGCCAAACGTTTTTGGTAACATTTTTAAAAGTGTTGCTAGAGCTCATTTGTTTTCAGTCTGTTAAATGGTTCCAAGTATTCCTATCTATCACTAATAATTCTTTCCCGGTCGGCTGGAGCTGTAGAATACACCAACAGAATCTCTGCAGAGGGATAAGACTCTTTCAACGAGTGTCCTTGATATATCACTAAATAATCTGTTGAAGCTTCAATAATGCTGGAGCTTTGGGGAATACGGAATACACTTTCATTACCATTGCTCCCAGGTCCACTCTGTCTCGGAGCGGTAGCACCTAATAGGGTCCTATATGTTGGTCAAATAGAACTGTTTGACATTTAAACTGTGTACTTATGCTAGACTGAATTGTTTTAAATAGAACTGTTTGATCATATAACTGTATGTAAACAAATTACTGATGTTTAATTGAATTGTCAGTGTTAAATAGCAATACTTGAAAACATTAAACTGTGTGCTAACAAGTGATTCATAATAAATAGAATTTTTCGTATTTGATAGAAATTAGGGAAATCATTGGACTGTATGAAAAAAATGAGCTCAGGCTCGTTTGAAGATATTATCTAGAAAATGTGTTTTAACATCATATATTTAATTTATATGTATAAAAATGATTTTTCATTAAATAATCTATAATTGTTGATAAGCCATAAAAATCAAACCAAACCAAACCAAACCAAACCAAACTAAACCAAACTAATAATTCTATTTAATATTAATCATTTGTTTGCATACAGTTAAGTGGCTTCAAGTATTCCTATCTATCCCTAATAATTCTATTTAATATCAATCATTTGTTTGCACACAGTTAAATGGTTGCAATTATTGATATTTAATGTTAGTTATTCTATTTATCAAGTATTCATATCTAATATAAATAATATGCACAATGTTGAATGGTTTCAAATGACTAATGATAATAATCCTTCGTAAATGGTTGAATAGTTCTATTCGACCCATAGATAGGAACCACGAATCGGGGTCAGGGTGGACCTGGAAGTAATGGCGATGAGGGGGTACTCCACATTTCCCAAAGCTCTTTGACAGGAGCTTCACTATAAGATGCAGTTTAGTGCCATATGCAGGACACCCCTAGTTGGGGGAGGGATCTACTCTTCCACAGAGGCGCAGTCACTGTATTCTGTAGCTTAGCTGACATAGTGGAGATAATTGTGGATTTTGAAATTTTCAGAGTAACTTTCGATCGATTCATTATGGAATTCAAGGCATTTACAAGAAAGGAAATTATGTTGAAAAATATTTGTTGCATCATGATGAGGCCACGTATTTACCGATATATATATATATAGAGAGAGAGACACTTCAGATTTCTAAAATCATCAAATTTAAATAATGGAATTTTTCGTGCACATGTCCTGAGAACAAACATGATGACTCGTGACAAATTCCTCAGAGCTGAAATTCTGCCACTTTTTCTTCAATTTCTGTCTGATGATTGTGTTATCCACATGAAACTTTAAGTAATGGACTTTAAAGGGATATAATTTGGTTATGTTAAACTTTAGACTTTCTCTGACATGGCAACATCGAGGGTTTTTTATGTACTCTTCTTCTTCTTCTTCTTCTTCTTCTTCTTCTTCTTCTTCTTCTTCTTCTTCTTCTAAATAAATAAATAAATAAATAAATATAAACGCAAGATTACAATGGTGGTGACAATAGCTTATAGTGTAGTCATGTTCATAATTTACTCCTTACCACCTGACTAATTCCATATTTATTCTTTTTCATTTTGGCTGCACTAATGCTGTATATATATATATATATATATATATATATATATATATATATATATATATATATATCATTATCAATATAGCTGATTAGCCACTCTTTTCACATTTCTGTCTGATGATTGTGCACACCACACGAAACTTCTTCCAACGGATTCCTTATATTTATGATTATGATACTTTTATAGGTTTTATACCCCCCTGTGCCATGATTGCATCGAGTACATTTTTTATGCACTTTTCTTATTTGCATTTCTTATATATATATATATATATATATATATATATATATATATATATATATATATATATATATATATATACGAGGGTCATTCTGTAAATACAGGCATTTTTTTTTTTAAAAAGAAAATAATTTATTTTTCAGAATTTTTTCCATAAATGTAAACTTAACATTCTTTGGAATTAGTTTATAGCAAAAATTATCATAATCTCGAAAAAATATTTGTTTTGAGGCTATTCAAAATAGCAGCCAGTCAAATAGTTTTCTACAGATTTAAATAGAAGTCTGTTTCTGATTGTTGTTCGTCAATAAAGATCAGAATCTCTTGTAGTAAACTTTTTTTTACCACAGATGCCATTACAGACTGAGCAAATTACAAATCAAACTATTTTTCCTGAACAAGTTGCATGCTATTGCATGGTGTCGCATGCTATTGCAAAAAGATCTGCAGTTTCTGGCGAGATGACCGAAGATCTGTTGTTATGATTGGATATAAACTACTAAATTTTAACAGATTATTTGAACTTGTTCCACTCAACATTTTTTGGCACGTTATGCCGTACATATTGGCCAGGCAAACGAACTTTCACTTCCGTTTTATTTTTGTTCTTTGGTATCACCATAATCTTCTCAAACCGGATAAATATTACGGTTCTCACCCTGCGTTTTATACTTCTTTTTTTTTTTTAGATTGTAGATTTTTCATGGATTTAAAAAAAATTTGAAAAACTTTAGACAATGAAGATAATTGATGTTTAATAACGTAAAAACGTTCATGAAATTATATCTGATTTTAAAATAAATTTTTATTCTAAAATTAATGAATTTAAACAATGTTTTAATCAGTCATAATATGATCCCTGAACATCTATGCATTTCTGCCATCAATAAACAAGGTTATTTATGTCTGTACGATAAGAGGTTTTGGTGTGAAGAAATCTTTAAATGCTATTTCGACTTCTCCTTTGGAACGGAATGTTTTTGGTGTAAAAAAAAAGGGGCGAGATACTAGAAAAAATAATAGTCGTTAGGTTAGAGATCAGAAAAATATTGTGGATGTGACAGTCTTATATCACAAGTCAGTAAGCTTCTGCAGTGTTGTCCTGGCAACATATGGCTCAGCATAGTCATGAAGTGAAATTGTGACCAAGCTTGAAAATTAAACACATTACTTCTTTTTTTTAATGTTCATGATTAGGGGCATATAACATTTAAAATCAAATTCTGAGTGATAGAAAATCAACAAAGAGAACATTTTTATCATTTGGAATGTTCATTTTTAATACAATTACAATAAAAATAATATGTTTGAAGAGAATTTCAACTCTTTATACAAAAATCAAACAGTATTTTCTGAACAACCTAATAGATATTTGAATTTTTCCATAATTTGTCCTGGCGAAAATTAGCTAAGCACACATGCACATGATTCACAATGTGACTATATATATATATATGAGGGTGTGTGTGTATATATATATAGATATATATATATATGTGTGTGTGTGTGTGTGTGTGTGTGTATATACATATATATACCAATAACCTATATATATATATATATATATATATATATATATATATTGTAAGCATATTTTGTTGAAAATAACAGACAAGGAATTAGTAATAAAATTTGGATGAAAACACCTTCTAAAGAAAATTCTTGAGTCCTGAAAAAATCCAGAATTTCTGATTACAAGAGTTACCCATGTTGTCTACCATGACCAAAAATGGCCGAAATTACTCAGAATACTCGGAAAAAGTTGGATTTTAGACAATATTTAAACTGCCTTCAACCACAGTTACGACAATGATGAATAAAAAACTTATTTTCAACAAAATATGCCGACAAGAGAATCTGGTGTTTAAATATATATATGTATTACTAAAATTCTTATCATATTTGTATATGCGAACATAACCATAGCCAAGCAAAAGCGGCACATCAAAGCAAGATATTTATTAGAGCAATACACTTAAAACGCTGATTTAAAAAACAAAAAAAAAAAAAAAAACGATTTTCATTCAAATTTACACCTAAATGATAACTTACTGTGGTCGGCGTTGGCGTTGATTGTCATTTTTTTATTCTTCTAAATGTTTGATAAAACGGAAATAGATATAAAATCCTTCACTCCTAAAAAATAAAAGCAATTAAATCATCAGAGACCTCTGTAACAACAACAAAAACCCCATTAGTTCACAGGTTATTTCGTATATATATATATATATATGTGTGTGTGTGTGTGCGTTTGCGCGCGTACGAGATGACTTCTGAACTAATGGAGTTATTTATACATACAAAAAATTTTAAACGTGTGACTAAAAGTTTCACGCAGAATGATGGTCACTAAGCTGTTTCATTTGGCTATCATTTAATTTTCATGCCTTATATGCATTAAATACAGTTAGAAAATATTAGTCACAAGTTTATTCTTTTATGTCTTTGTACTTAGTAGGGCTTTGTGGATTTGTATCTTATACGGTTTTTTGAGTAGCTCTATCGGCAGATATTGAGTACTGCTACTTTTAACCAGGCCATTGGCCTAATGAGTAAAGTGTTCGCCAATAGTCCGGAAGACCGCTGTTCAATCCTAGGTCGAGTCATACCAAAGACTAAAAAAATGTTACTAGATGCTGCTTTGCATTATAAGGTAAGGATCAAGGGTAAAGTGGAGCAATTTCAGGAAATGCAGTGGCGCCCTCTTCTACACCTCGGTGTAGCAGCTATTGAAAAGGGAGCCTTCAGGTGGTCACCCTTGACTAAGGTCGCTAACTTTACTTTTAAACTGCATATCAACAGTCGTCTCTTTCCAATGTGTATCACCAAATCTAAAAGTAGAAAATAACGATGTGGGTTGGTCTCTTTCTAGAAAGAACTTTTCCCTATTTCCCACTAAAAGCTAGTAAGTGTATATATATATATATATATATATCTTATTTTATCTTATTTTATTCATTTTATTTATTTAATTTATTTAGTTATGTTATTATCCAAAACTGTACGTGGGCTTTCAAAAAAGATATAACCATAGAAGTAGTTTTGCACACGAAATATGTAGGCATATGACTAGCTTATCTATGTGTGGAAAAGAAAAAGAAGCATGGCATAGATCCTAAACTGAAATGCTTAATAATAAAGAAAATTTCGAAAATATAAGGCTGGTGGTAGATATTGCCTCCTATGTATGGAGGAAAAGTTAGCTACAGCTTCTTGTGAACTGCTCAATCTGAAGTCTGAAATAATAAATGCTTGCAGGCATGAAAATGCATGGCTTCTTGGAAAATAGAATGTGGGTTTCGTTTATTTTATGCTATTTTAAAAATTCTTTTCGGTAACCACTTTAACAATAAAATGTTGCGAGAGACAACCCTCTTTAGGCAGAATTATCCTGAAAATCCGTTTGGTGAAATCTGAGTAGGTTGTTTCTGGCTCTTTTATATATATATATATATATATATATATATATATATATATATATATACCCCTCTGCACGAGGAGGATTCGACATAAGATCATTTTAAAGCGGAGATTAACAGGTTTTTCCAAGACTGGTTACCAAGACTGCTTGGCTAATTACCCATAGCTAGGTAGAAAATAATCAGATGCATGCCTTTCCCAAGGTTATTAGTGCTATGTGAAATGCAAACAGCCTCGTCCAGGTTTTGAACTTATGTTCCTATGTTGATATCCTAACCATAACACTACGAGCGCCTCTAGTGAGTATAAATAGACCAGAATCGCAATCAATAGCAACTCTGCAGTCTCGGAAGACAGACGAACCAACAATATCAGTCAGAAATTTATTAACTCTTATCCGCTAAGGAATTTCAAGCAAGTAAGCATTTAAAATTTGATTTGATTGTGTTTTACGGTGCTCAACTTTTGTTCGTTAGGTAAAGCCAGATACTGTTTATATATGTATATATGTGTGTGTGTGTGTGTGTGTGTGTGTGTGTGTGTGTGTGTGTGTGTGTGTGTAACGCTCATATGGACTGAAAAAGAAGAGAAAAAGTTGGACAGACAACTTAACAAAGGCATAAGTATTTCATTCAACCGAAATAACACATAAACAGAAAATTAGATAAACAAAAGATAGTTATTATCTGTACATGCCGGCCAAGATATTACTGTAAAGTCTTTCTCGCTGAGGTCCGTCCGACTATTGTTCACCGACAGACAACCCATGCTAATAAGCATGGAAGCTCTATTTAAATTATGTAGGGGCCCGCCACTTCCGTCCACTGGCGATTGGTTTTCAATCGCTAGGGTCTCACTTTATTCCTTTATATATAGATATATGTGTGTGAATATATATATCTGTGATTTTTAAGTGAATAGTTTGTAGGTAATATTTTTAATCGAGCCGGAGCTCATTTGTTTGAAACCATTTAACCGTGGTTTAATGGTTTCACGTTTAGTAAATGAATAAGTAGTTCTATTTGACCCCTAGATGAGACCCTAGCAGGTACTACGACTCCAGGTCAGAGTGCACCTGGGAGTAATATGAATGAAGGGATACTCTACATTTCTTAAAGCTTCATAACTGAAGCCTCATCATCCAATGCAGTTTAATGTCATATCCAAGACACTTGTTGGGAGTGGGTCTCACCCCTCCGCAAAGATGCAGTTGGCATATTCTCAACCCCAGCCGACTGCGCTAATTTAAAAGGAATACTAAGAATATTTGTGCACACAGTACACATTGAAAAATCTATACTAAAAATGATTCATATGAAGAAAATATCTGTTTCAACTCAACCTCATGTTATTTGTTTGTTTTGGCTGGTTTAATTCTTTTCTATCACGGTACTCCGAAAATTCCTCAGGAACAACAATTAGAGACATTTCGGTACGAACTTGTTGCGCATAATTTGCTACAACCCTTGTAACAATTTCGTTGTTGACAGTAATTTCAACCACGAATTTCAAAATGAACAAAAAATTCAATTTTTTTTTAATAATCTGAGAGGATGTAAATATGAATTAAAATATATGTAAAATCAACAATGTTTATTAGTTAATCAAAAATTCTTGAGAATTTAATTTTGTCCTTTTTGTATACCGCAAATACTGGAGTAAAGATTGTCTTCGTGTAATGGACAACCCCTAATTTTTTGTCACAGAAAGGCTTTTTTTATCATGTATTGCTTGAAATGAACGACCACTAACTTTTGGTTACGCTAGCCTACAAAAATATTTCTTCAGCGTCCAATGACATAAAGGACAAACATTTAAACATATATACTTTAAAAGCTATTGGAATACAATCAATATCAATGCAATACTGTAAATAAACAATGTAGTCTAGACCTTGATGTAACTTTCTTTTAATTAAGATAAAAAAGATTTTAAGTAAGAACTTCGTATGCACAGGTGTTATATAATGTAAACATTTTTAAGAAAACACTTTATTTTAACTAAAAGCCTTTGTTTAGGTATCGACTATGCGGAAACAATTTGGATCGAAATTACGGCAGGGTTAGGCCGAGATATAAGGTCAGCGTCGAATTTTTTAAGCGAAAAATTGGTCTTAAAGAGTCGTTTATTACACAAGTATAAACGATATTCTAAATAATTCTTTATTTTCTATCAAGAAAAAAGACCTTTCATAAAAAGAAAAGAAAAGAAAAGAAAAGAAAAATGAAAAAAATATTTCTTCACTTAGGAAACAATAAGAATAAATAAATAATATGACAACTGACTTCACCCACCCGGCCCTTGAGATGAGACCTCATGGCTTCTGACTCTCAGCTCTAACCATTGGCCTAAACTTGTCATAACAATACGGTCTCCACAATAGAGACACTCGCACTCTTTGTTTATGTACGTTTCTATGTGAGGCTTGTTATCGACAGACACTTCATTTAACACACTCATTGGTACTTACACGCATGCGTGCGTGCGTATGTGTGTGTGTGCGCGTACGTGAGTGTGTGTGTGTGTGTGTGTGTGTGCGTATGTGTGTTATAAAATCCCGCTTGTGTTTGTGTGTTCGTATCATGCTGAATTGAAAGAAGCAAAAGTCGTTGTTTTCTTCTTAAAGATGTTCTCGTTGTGCAAATCAAGAGTCTTTGTCCCAGCTAGCCAATATAGAATTGAGTTTTCAGGCCTTCTAACTTGTCTGTGTATCTGTGTGTTCGACGTGAGCGATTGACGAAACGCTCTCTCCGCAAAATTTAAAAGTCACTCTGTCTCTGTCTGTCTATCTCTCTCTCTCTCTCTATATATATATATATAAATGTCAAATAAAACTTACATTTTTTTTCTTTTTTGTTAATTTTTTCATATTGTGTTCAATATGTGTTATTGAACAACTACAGTGAATGTTTTTTTAAGCCTTGATTAAAATTCTATTTAAAACCGGTTGTTTAATACAACGTTTTCCTTAACTGTCAGTTTCACAAAATACAATGTCGAGATTTCTACAACCAGTTGAGGATTGAATAGTATTTCGTTAAACTGACAGTTACGAAAGAACTTGAGTTAAACGGTTTTCAATATGTCTTTAATCACGGGCTGACAAAATATTTACACTGCACCACACACAAAGATATAAATAAACGAAATGATCCTTTTATTTAGGAAGGAAAGAAAAATTCTAACTAACTTTTCGGTCATATATCCATAATAAAGGTTTGGTTTGGTTTCTTTGTTTAATGGCATATCAGCCTTCGTGGGTTATTTAATGCCCAAGATATCCTCGAAGAACAGTAGTGGTACT
The DNA here is from genome assembly GCA_963585895.1 of Sepioteuthis lessoniana. Lineage (NCBI taxonomy): Eukaryota > Metazoa > Mollusca > Cephalopoda > Myopsida > Loliginidae > Sepioteuthis > Sepioteuthis lessoniana. Next base: position 11,552 of record CAUZXS010002141.1, read on the forward strand.
ATCTTACCCATAGCTAAGAGGATAAGGGGGTTCATACCTTTCCTAAGGGTGTTTGTCCAAAAGGGAACGTAAAGGCGTGACTGGAGCTCGAACTCGCTTTCTACGATTCTGTCATCCAGCGTTTTTATCATAACACCACAAGGACCCCCTGCCCCTGCATGATAAAGAGAATATGGATCATTAAAAAAAAAAAAGATTCATCACATTAGCAGAACCCACAAAGCTACCATTAGGTCGCAAATATATGTGTGCGTGCGTGTGTGTGTGTGTGAAATAGAGAGAGGGGGGGAGAAAGGAGAAAGAAATAAGAATTCACACACACATACACACACACACACACACACACACACACACACACACACACACACAGATAGATAGAAAGATAGATATGAACAGAATTAGACAGATAGAAATTAAGCGTGCAAGTTACCCTCTGTATCGTAAATGAGACAAAGAGAAAGAAGGAAAAGAAAAAAGGACAAGAAAAAAAAAGGAAAAGAAAAAAGAAAGAAAGAAAAAGTGAAGAAGGAAGAAATTACAAAAGAAGGAAGAAAGAGTAGTTGTGAAAGGAAGGAAAAGAAAAGAAGAAATCAATGAAGGAAAGAAAGAAAGAAGGAAGAGAAGAAGCAAGAAATCACAAAAGAAAAATTGTAGTAGAGAGGGAAAGAGCGAAGAAGAAAAATATGAAATAAATGAATGATGGAAGAAAGAAGGAAAGGAATGAAGTCAAGAGGGAAAGGAAGAAGTAATAAATTACAAAAGAAATGATAGAAAGTAGTGGAGAAGGAAAGAAAGAAAAAAAGAAGAAAAAGGAAAGGAAGAAATAAAAGAAATGAAAGAAGGAAGGAAGGAAGGGGGAAAAGAAGGAAGCAAACGAAGAGGGATTAGCAGAAGTATGAAATCACAAGAAGGTAGTAGAGAAGGAAAGAAAAAAAAAGAGAGAAATGAATGAAGGAAGGGAAGGAGGGAGGGAAATATGAAAGAGGAAAAGGGGGAAGGAGAAGAGGAGGAAATTTTAAAAGGAAAGAAAGAAAGCAGTAGAGAAGGAAGGAAGGAAGGAAGGAAGGAAGGAGAGACGTAAGAAGGTGGGAAAGAGGAAAAGAAGAATGGAATTTAAAAGGGAAAGAAAGAAAACTGTAGAGAAGGAAAGAAAAAAGAGAAAAGAAATGAATGAATGAAGGAAGGAAGGAAGAAAGATATGAAGAAGGGAAAGAAAGAAGGAAGATAGGAAAAAAGAAAAGAGGGTTAAATAGAAAGAAAGAATGAGAAAGGTCAGTCTTTTAGGACACAAATCGAGGGAACCTAAATTATGAATGAATGAATGACTTGATTAATTAATAAATGAATAGATAAATATTTACGAATGCTGTAGAAGCAAAAGGTTAAACTAATGTCTTACCAGCTTCGACAGGGGCGCGTCATGACCTCATAACTCGTATAAACAAACACACACATTTAACAATTAAAGTGTTTTAACTTTTAATAATATGGATATTGCGTTGGCCGGAGTATTTTCTGTTTATGTATCTACGTGACTAAATATTTGTGTGTGTGTGTGTGTGTGTGTTCTTTTATTCCTTTTAAGTATATTAATAACAGCATGGAGAGGAGAGAGAGAGACAGACAGACAGACAGAAAGATAGACTGACTGACAGACAGAGAGAAATGGGAAAAGAGAGATGATCAAGATAATGAGAAAAAAAAAAGAAAAAGAACAGAAATAAACAGCATGAGATAGATAGATAGATTGATAGATAGATATTAACAGACTTATATATATATATATATATATATATATATATATATATATATATATATATTGAGAGAGAGAGACAGAGACAGACAGAGACAGAGAATTAACAGATAAAGTTTTTTGTGCATTTTTGTAAAATACTTGATTATTAAGCGTGTGCGCACGCGCGTGCGCCCCACCCATATATATATATATATATATATAAGTATTCCCTAACTTTCCTAGAACTTGATGTTCAACCCTTGAATCCAGATTATTTAGGGTAGTTGAAACATCTCATTTTAAAGATTTGACGCAGCACAATCTTTCAGTAGCAATAAGTCCTATATCTCAGTCAGCGAAATTTAATAAATGAATACTATGCACACGTGAGCATGTCTGAATGAAAGAAAGAGTGAGGAAGGTTGCGAGAACGATTGATTCTCTTTGTACGTGTGTGCGCATGCGCGCGTTTGTGTTAAGAAAACGCTGTTTTTAAATCCTGACACCCACGTAAGGAGAGACTAGCTAATCAATGGAACATAAAACAGTTCCAAGTGCACATGCATCAGACACTTAAGTATTCCGGAGGAATGTTTCTATATTTGTTATGACATTTCGTCCTTTACGAGCTTCTTTTGAATATCATTTGAAAAACAATTTTAGATTTTATGAAAAATATTGATTTGTTTTTTTTTCTCCGTCTGTTTGTTTGTTTGGGTTAATGGCATATCAACTTTTGTAGGTTATTTAAAGCCAACTCCATTTCATACAAATAAACAATTCTGTTTCAAATAATCCAGTTTATCATAAGTACACAGTTTAATTAAAAAAAGAATTTCTATTTCAAGCTGTTCGGTCTAGTCAAACAGTTCCATTTCAAACAATTCAGTTTAGCATAAGTACGCAGTTTAAATGAAATAATCAGTTTAAATGTCAAAACAGTTCTATTTCAAGTAATTCAGTTTAGCATAAGTACACAGTTTAGTTCAATTTGACCCATTGATAGGACTCGATCAGGTGCTACCACTCCAGGCCAGAATAAACCAAGGAGCGATGGCAATAAAGGGGTACTCTGCAATCCCTAAAGCCCCAGCATTACTGAAACCTCACCATCAGATTGTTTAGTGTCATATCCATGACACTTATTAGAGGGGGTGTCTTACCCCTCTGCAGAGAAGTAGTCGGTGTATTCTACAACCCCAGCCGATTGGGCAAGAAAAATATAGAATAGCGCTTCAACTTTTTATGAGGTTATCATGGCAACGTAATGAAGAAGTCCGGTTGAGAGACTTTCAAAATTGGAAACTGAAAACGTTTTCAGAGGGTGCTTATTACCGTTACTTAATAAGTGACTTATTACCGTTATTTAATGTGTGACTTAAAGGATTTGAAAATATTATTCTTTTTAGGTGAGGTGAAATATTGTTAATCATCATTATCATCAAGGCATGCCGGCTGCATGGGTTTCTTTGATTCTCTATCTCACTTGCTATCCGTCCCTTGGAAAATTCTCTAGAATGTCATCCAATGAAAGACGATGAATGTATGTATTTACCAACTTCTCGGTACCATGCGACACAAGGTAAATTTTTAAGCGGAGTTTGATAGAGTTCTCCTCTACTGATTGCCTCGTCAAGGCAAAAGAACCCAGTCTGTCCTACTATTTACCTATAGCTGGAGGGAGAAAAATTGGATGCATACCTTTCCCAAGAGCATTAGTGCAATTTGAAATGTAATAAATCTCGTCTAGGATTTGAACTCGTGTCGTCGTGTCCATTTCCGACGAAAATAACCATTACACCATGGACACCTCCATCCTACGAATGTAATTTCTTACTGGTCGGCCAATACTGGTGTGTCCTTGCTTTGGAGTTCATAGGAGAATGTCGCTTACTAGTTTGTCCTAACTTTTCTCGCACTACCCAGCAGGTCTTGCTTGCCTTTCTTGCCTTTCTTGGATGGTTTATGAGGTGGGAGGTAAATGGCCGAACAATTGCTGTTTTGTTGGGTACTGCTTCCAGGATTCATTCAAAACAGCACGAAGCATCTTTTTGTAGTTCCCATGTTCTTGTAGATTAGATGGTAAACCGGCTAGTACGGAGTAAGAGACTTACCTACGATAAAGATGTTTGTGAGTTCGAATACTACCAAGGATTGATATATTGTTTGTAATACATTATAATTAGCTGTATTTGACCTTTATAAGACGCACCTTTTTTTCTTCAAAAATTATCCCGAAAATCACCCTACGTCTCATAAGGTCAAAGGTCAGCTTTGGGTAACTGGTTTGTGGAGTTCTAAGACTGCTGTGGTCCTTAAATTAAATAACAAACATCTCTGCGAATGTAAACAAGATGACAATTAATTCAACTCCAACAACGGCAACTCTTTTCGAAGATAACAGCGTATAACAGTAGTACGTTCATATAAAATAACATCAATCAAGAAGAAAATAAAGCGACCACACTTAAGCATGTATGTACTTCAACAAACCTATTTAAGTTTTCAAAAGTAAATCCGTATATATATATATATACATGGCGAATTCAATAAGTTTCCTGAATTTTTTGTTCAGGTATTTAAAATTGTCGTAGTTATGTTATTGCTATACATCTTATGAGATCACTGACAAATTTTTATGATTTCAGGTTCAAATGGACAGCTACAGCAGCAATTGGAATACACCCTACTAAAGCCTGATTGTAACAGCTGGTCAATTTCAAAAATGCAATCTGGACTTTAGAAGAACGATATGCAATAAAATTCTGTTTTAAACTTGGAAAAAATGATACCACAGAAACGTATGCAATGCTTCAGACTGCTTTTCGACTATCTTGCATGAATCGAGCATCAGTTTTTAAGTGGCATAAGAGATTCAAGGAAGGCAGGTAGTCTGTGGGGGATGGTGAGAGGTGTGCGAGGAGTAAGGAAGTCAGAACACCAGAATTGATTGGCTAAAGGGTTAGGGTTACTATGTTGAGGTTTTAAGGGAGTTCAGGGAGAGATTCCGTCGGAAGAGGCCAGCACTCTTCAAGTCGGGTCAGTGGCATTTCCATCAGGACAATGCACCAGTTCACAACTCCATCCTTGTCACAGACTATTTGACCAAGATGGGCATCAAGACAGTTCCTCAGCCTCCCTATAGTCCAGACCTTGCTCCCTGTGACTTTTGGTTATTCCCTAAGCTCAGAGACTGTCGTTATAAGACAATTGTGGAGATGAAAGAGGCTGTGACGAAGGTCATTGACACGCTCACACACGAGGACTTGTATGGGGCATTCCAGAAGTTGTGGGAACGGTAGAACAAGTGCATTGCAGCCGGAGGAGATTACTTCGAAGGGGGACTAGAGTTTCCTGTATGTACTCTCAATAAAAGTGCCCATACGAAAAAATTCTGGAAACTTATTTAATGATCCTCGTATATATATATATATATATATATATATATATATATGGCCGCTCAAATAAGCCGTCAAATACAGTTAATGGTAAATTAGAATTGCTGAATGTTGTGACAGCCTTTCGCTATTTAACCGTTTAAAACTTTGTCAAATTAAGTAGAAAATTGTTTTCGTTTTAATATTAATCCTACCACAAAAAGTGATGTTATGAAGTACATGTCACTTGATACAAAGAAACCACAGTGAATTCTCTGTTTTCGGTATTCAAAAAACTTATTTTGCTCATGATGTAACATACAGGCCTCTTTCAAATTGGGTAATGGCTAAAGAGTTAGACAGCAGCCACGAAGTAAACCAGTTTGAGTTCCACTTGGGTTATTACGATCACTTTTCAACTAATAGCCTTTGAAAATATATGAAGCCTACTTATCCAGCAGCTCTGAGCTAAATAGCATCAGGTTGATATACGATTAAACAAAGAAACCGAACCAATTTTTTTAATGAAATCGTTTGGTTTGGTTTGATTTGGTTTTATGGTATATCAATCATTGTAGGTCATTTATTGCCAAATACTTTTCATACATATATAAAATATATGATTTTTAAGCACATTTAGTTGGTAACATTTTTAAACAAGCCTGAGCTCATTTTTTGCTGTTAAATTGTTTCACTTAATTTTAAACAATTCAGGTTAACTTAAGCGCACAGTTTTTTATTGACACACAGTTTGTCATTTGTTTAAAAGCTATTTTTGCTTACACAGAGTTAAATGTAAAAACAGTTCTATTTCAAACAATTCAATTGAGCATAAAAAGTAAAGTTGGCGACCGTAGTCGAGGGCAACACAATAGCTACTCCACCGAGGTGTAGGGGAGGATGCTACTCCATTCCCTAGATTGTTCCACGTTACCCTTGACCCTTACTTTATAGTGCTGAGAGTTAAACAAGGCGGCATCAAGTACCATTTTTGAGTTTTTGGTATGAGTCGACCTGGGATTGAACCCCGATCTCCTGGACCATTGGGTGAACACTCTAACCATTATACCAATGGCCCGGTAAGTACAGTTAACAGTTCCATTTCAAACAATTCAGTTTAGCATGTCAACCAAGTAAAATGGTTCCAAGTATTGCTACGTATCACTAACAATTCAATTAAACGTCATTCATTTGTTTACACACGGTTAAATATAAAACAGTTCTATTTCAAGTAATTCAGTTTAGCATAAGTACACAGTTTTAATGTCAGTTTTATTTGACCCATAGATAGGACCCTATCAGGTGCTACCACTCCGGGCGGGTCAGAGTGAACCTGGGAGCGATGTCAGTGAAGGTGTACTCCGCATTTCCCAAAGCTCCAGCATTACTGGAGCCTCCCCTCAGATTGTTTAGTATTATATCCCGGACACTCGTTGGGGAAGTCTTACCTCTCTGCAGAGATGCAGTCGGTGTATTCTACAGCCCCAGCCAACTGGACCAAAATGAAATCGTAAACATATTTTCAATGTTTCATTGCATTTTTTTTTACAGTTCATCATACACATAGGTAAAATATGGACTGTTATCGACAAATTAACGACCAAATGGAAATCTGTTCTTTCTGATTAAATAAAATGGGTATTCTTCCAAGTTGTAGCCGGGTCAACACTACTGTATAGTTGCACCACTGGGACTCTAACGAAACGCTTGAAGAAAAAGCTTGATAGGAACTACACAAGGATGCTACGTACTGTTTTGAATAAATATTGGAAGCAACAACTAACAAAATAGCAGGTGTTTGGTCACTTGCCTTCCATCTCACAAACCATCTCAGTAAGACGATGAAGACATGTTGGGCATTGCTGGGTGAGTAAGGACAAACTTATGAACAACATTTTCCTATGGACTCCTCTAGATGGTGACACTAGTGTTGGCCGACCAGCAAAAAATTACATTAATCTACGCTGTACGGACTCTGGATGCCATCAAGATGACTTACTGAGAGCGATGGCTTATAGGGATGGATGACTCATCATCACAGAGTCAAAGGAATCTGTGCTATTGGCACTCCTTGGTGAAGATTTATTTGCACACTGTTATGATATCAAGTATAGTGATACTTTATAGCGAATTAGGTGTAACAAGTTCGTATCAAAATGTATCTTAATATTGTAGCAGAGGAGGTTTCCAGGTATAGCAAGAAAAAAAGTTAACGCTGAAATTAATTATAAATAAAATAAGCAAACAGCAAAACAAATAAAAGGAGATTGGATTGAAACAAACGTTGTCTTCTTATCTGTTATTTTTACTAATGAACAATTGTTTAGAAAAGATATGTTTTGTAAGTATTAACTTTTATAGATGTATAGTGTACTTAATGGGTTAGAATTTTTTAATATGCTTTTTGTGCGTCAGTTCTGAAATTCCTTTCGGATAAAACTTATTTATCGTCGTGAAATGATACGACTAATATTTTTGATTTTGTCTTCGTCTGTTGAACTTTTGCTGACTGCTACTGGGAATTTGGACAATTTATACTCACCAGCTTTTAGAAGTAAATAAGGGAGAAATTCTTTCTGTAAACCCTGAAACATGTGGGTCATTTTCTTGTTTTAGATCTAGGGACACATAGATTAGGGACCGTTACAATACCTAAAACAAATAAGTTTCAAGTATTCTTATCAAATATCAATAAGTTTTACACAATTATATAGTTTCAAGTAACTATAACTGTTTAATAGATATTTTGCACACATTTATATCATTTCGAGTATTTCTATCTTATACAAATAATTTTCAAACAGACCAGTTTGATACATAGTTGTGTTCGGTTTGATTTTGATTTGTTTAACGGCACATCCTTATGAATTATCTAACTCTGAAATTTTTATCTATTTATTTTTTATAAATTTTTTATTACAATCATTTATTTTCATTGTTTCATTGCACTTTTCTTTATAATTACTCACTTTTTTATTCATGTATAGTCATTTGTTTGTACATTTATTTGATGTCAAGCTTTCCGATCTAATTTCAATATTTTATGGACATTTATATGATTTAAAGTATTCCTATCAAATACAAATAATTTGCACTGAAATATGGTTTCTAGTATTCCAAGCTAATTCTTATAATTCATACTCACTCATATGATTTGAAGTATTCCTATCTAATACAAATAATTTGCACTGAAATATGGTTTCCAGTATTCCAAGTGTTTCTATCTAATACATACATATATAGTTTTAAGTGACTGTTTCTTTTTAATGATAATAGTTTTTTGTTTGCACTCAGTTATATGGTCTCAAGTAACTAAGAAAAGTATTAATCCAGAAAACTTCAAGTTACTATTCATAATATAAATAATTTGCTTATAGTAATATGGTATTAAGTATTCCTATCTAATACTGATAATTTCAAAACGGATCTATTTGACCAAATTCGGATCAGATTAGACCTGGAGATAATAGCAATGACCAGGTAACTTCATACTCTTTAGTGCTCCGAAACTAGGGCTTCCTCATCAGAAGAAATCCCCTCGACATCTTTCTGGGGAGGGAGGGAGTCTTACTCTTCGTATTCTAAGCCCTGTTATGAAATACAAACAACTTCCACACAGTTGGAAGGTTCATTTAAATTTTTTACGAACTGATCAAGTCGTACTGCGTTAAACGTTGTAATAAGTGAATATATAAACACTCCAAGAAATTGCTTTTTCGCGCCTTTTTCTTATACGTTCTGTCGACTGTTTCATCCATTTATTTATTCTCAGTAAAGTAAATAACTATTTATCTCTTTCTTTTAATGGACACTGATAAACCCAACAGAAAAAAGATATAATTTAACAGAAATATCATTTGAAAACATTGTCAGTCTCTCTCTCTCTCTCTCTCTCTCTCGCTTGCAGACCGCTTCGTTTTCTGTCTTTTTTTGCACATAGTCGCGTATTGTTTGCACGACTCTACCGCACGAACAACCCCAGCTATGAGACCGTAAAATCATAGTCAGCGAGTTCGACCTCCAGTCGCACTATTACGTTCAATTTTGGATTTAAAAACCTTTGGAAAAGTTATCATAACGTATCCCGCCAGCTATGGGTTAAATAGTACCACTTCTGTCCTACAAGCATAGCTTTGGAATTAAATAACCTATGAAGGTTGACATGCCGTTAAATAAAGAAAGAGACGGACAACGTTTCTACTCATTCATGTCCAGCTGCACACAATGACTTTCGCATTTTACACATTTTTTAACGATGTGTTTTATTTCTTTTGTTGTGAAACTTAGGCAGGGTTAGGGCGGGGCGGGGTAGGGTAGATCTGAACATGCGAAACATGTGCGTAGGTTACCTGAACATTCAAAACGTATGTAAGCATTTTGCGCACGCACGTGTGTGTGTGTGTATGCATGTATGTGTATGTGTGTGTATGTGTGTGTGTGTGTGTGTGTGTGTGAGAGAGAGAGAGAGAGAGAGAGAGAGAGAGAGTAAAACGTGCCTGTATGTGTATGTCGTATACAAACATATAAAAAGGAAGAGTATGTATAAATCTGAATGTGCGTAATGTGTGCATGTATCTGTATGTTGTTTGAACGGGTGTATTATGTGTGTGTGTGTGTGTGTGTGTGTGTGTGTGTGTGATATGAGAACGCGTAAAAGGTGTGTATGTGTGTCATATCAGAACGTGTAAAAGGCGTATATGTCTGTGTAATTTGCGTGTATAAAATGTGTGTGTGTTCTGTGAACTTCTAAAGATGTATGCGTATGTGTGTATATATATATGTGTGTGTGTATCGGTGTGTGTATATGTATGTATCCTCGAACTTGTAAGATGTATGTGTATGCATGTGTGTTCTGTGAACTTGTGAGAGATGAATGTTTATGTATCTGTGTGTGCGTTGGTATATTTTGTTGCAAAAAACTAATAGGCGTTCTATAATAGTAATCTACTTTGATACTCTCTTGATACTCTCTTATCAACTCCTTTTCACCTCATTTTTGACTCCCGTTTTGTTAAGGCAAGTTGTTGAACGGCATTTGTGGTTTGTACTTAGCGGAGTATGAGCGAGGGTAAAAAAAGGAAAAAACCAGAAGGAATAAGAAAAGTGCTAGCTGCTGACGTGCGAAAATATAGGACTGAAATAGAGAAGGGGGAAAACATTCAGAGAGAGAGAGAGAGAGAGAGAGAGAGAGAGAGAGAGAGAGAGAGAGAGAGAGAGAGAGAGAGAGAGAGAAATTGGGATTTTGGGGAAGAAACTTTATGACGTATATAGGAAAACCCAGGAAGAAATTGAGAGAAAGAAGGTTAAAAAGAGTTACTGACAAGAAAGAAAGAACGAAAGAAAGAACGAAAGAAAGAAAGCGGGAGAGCGAGAGCGAAAAGAGAGAGAGAGAGAGAGAGAGAGAGAGAGAGAGAGAGAGAGAGAGTGGGAATAAAAATGAAGGAAACAAAAGCTTAACGGGGAGAAAAAGATGAATGAGTAAAATAATTGGGAAACGGAAAAGACAATAAATGAATAAAAGTGAAAAAAGAAGAAAAAAAAGTGAAGAGGATCCGAAGAAAAAGATAGAAAAGAAGAAAAAGCAAATGTGCAAGAAAGAACAACAATGAAATGAGAAAGGAAGAAAAGGAAATGAAAGAAAGAAAGAGAGAAAGAAAGAAAGGATGAAAGAAAAACAATAATGAAGAGGGAGGAAAGGCAAATGGACGAAAGAAAGAAAGAAAGAAGAGAAAAAGAGAGAAAAAACTTTTTTGTTTTCGAAGAATTGTAAATAAAAAGGCCAAAGAGAGAATATCAAGAAAGAAAGAAAGAAAGAAAGAAAGAAAACTGAAGAATTTCGATTGTTTTTCAAGACTTGAACATTGCAGAGATTTTGTTGCCATTCGTCTGACGGGCAAAAAGAAGCGAAAGCTTCAAAGCACTGGGTGTGTGCGTACGAAATGCTGGCTGGCTGACTGCCTGGCCGGGGTGAGAGAGAGAGAGAGAGAGAGAGAGAGAGAGAGAGAGAGAGTTTGTGTGTGTGTGTGTGTGAGAGAGAGAGAGATTCTTTAGTTTTATTTACTTGCTTCTCTGTCTCACGACGCACTTAGCTACATCCCCACACGCACTGACGCCACACTATACGCGCCTGTATGCGTATGCATTGTATGTATGTGTGCGTTTGTGTACGTGTGTATAGGTGTTTGACTTTAATCGTACCTCTCTCTCTCTCTCTCTCTCTCTTGCTGTCTGTCTCTCTCTCTCCCTTTATCTCTCTTTGCAACTAAATCAATGATAGTGTTCATATTTCTGTGTACGACGGACGTGGAAGAGAAACTAAAAGAAACAAAAAAAAAATCAACCAAAAACAAAACGAAAAAAACAAACACAAACAGACAGAGAAAGCCTTTCTTTCTTTCTTTCTTTCTTTCTTTGAACATCTCTGTGTCTGTGTGTTCGTCCTCATGGTCACATGGTGAAAACTGTACAAAGGATAAAATATACATTTGTGTGGGTGTGTACTCGTATGAGTAATAACGTATAAAAAATAGAGGTGTGTGTATTGGTGAGTTTCAAAGTCTGTCTCGATATAGTATTTTTCTCTTGGCTATAAATGAGATTAGAATGAACTTGGTCCTCACTAGGTGACTGCATTTGCAGCCTTGAACCAGACTTAATAATGATATAGGTAATCAAGTATATGACAATCAATGAGTTATGTAAATTCAATCTGTCTGTGCTAAATGGTACGAGTTTATTGTTTATGTATGTACTCGTTTCTGTCATTGATTAAGAAAGAAAGAAAGAGTAAGGGAATGGAGCAAGAAAAAGGAAAGAAAGAAAGAAAGAAAGAATAAAAAAGAAAAAAGGTTGAGAACAAAGAAAGAAACAAAGAAAGAGTAAGGAAATGGAACAAGAAAAACGAAAGAAAGAAAGAATAAAAAAGAAAAAAGGTTGAGAACAAAGAAAGAAAGAAAGAAAGAAAGAAAGAGTAAGGAAATGGAGCAAGAAAAAGGAAAGCAAGAAAACGAAAGAAAAAAAGAATAAAAAAGAAAAAAGGTCGAGAAAAAGAAAGAAAGAAAGAAAAAAGAAAAAGGTTAAGAACAATGACAGAAAGAAAGAAAAAGAAAGAAAGAGTAAGGAAATAAAGCAAAAAAAAGGAAAGGAAGAAAAAGAGTATGAAAGAAAGAAAGAAAGAAAGAAAAAGAAAAACAGAAAGAAAGAAAAAGACAAAAAGAAAGAAAAAAAGCAAAAGAGGGAGTAAAAAATAAAGAGAGAATTGGGACCATAAAGAGAGAGAAATAGAAGGGAGAGCAAATAAAGCGTGAAGAAAAAGCAACGAAAAAAAGAAAACGAAAAAAAGAAATTAAAAAAGAAAGAAAGAAAGAAAGAAAGAGCAAATGAAAGATGTGTTTATATGAATACGTAAGACAAAATTAACCTTTAGTTATATTTCCACTGAATTGGGTAGGATTGAACTCACTTTCAATGGCTCTTGCACTCTGTACTACCAGAAGTGCCTTACACGCACGCACGCACCTCCCTAGACCCATAAATTCCTTTTATTGTATATATATGTCTCTAAATTTCGAAACATCCACACGCAGTCATTCGTGCGCATTTGCAGAAATGTCCATACATTTACACGTGTGCATTATTTTCTGGTCACTCTTTAGGGTGAGCAGTTTGGGTGCCGTAAACCCTTGTGAACTGGGCTAGTATTAATGACTACGATTCTCACTGTGTGCTTCATACTTCTAACCTTTTATCAAAACTAAGCAAAGCACAGTAAATTACTGGGTGCCTTCTATGGTGTTATGATTAACGAGCTCAGACTCTTGTTAATGAGTTAGATTTTCATTGGGTGCCTTATATTTTTGACCTTATGCCACAGCTAAACTAAGTTTAATAGATTTGATACACACACACATACACACACACACACACACACACACACACATATATATATATATATATATAGAGAGAGAGAGTTTGCCAAGGTCATATTACTAGAGCAGATATACTTGTCGTCTGAAACAAATTATTTAAAAAACAATCATCAACTAAATGAACCCGCTTCCCACTGGGTGCCCTTCTAGTGCGGCTTTTAACTTGCGCTTAAACATTAATCTGCGTATCTTACCGGGTTAATTGTTGGTCCTTGGTTACAATTGCTGTCTCTTACTGAGTAAAAACTTATCTATTAAATGACACTACTAGCTGAGTTACCACGCAAAGAACTGACCACGCTATATATTGCTTAACGGAGGCCCATCACTAGATCACCGAAAACTCTTAAGTCAATTATATATTCCAAAAAGGTGACATCAGGCTAACCTTTCTTCATGTAAGGGCCCCTCAGGCTTGTCGGTGTCTGTATAATTGATATACGAACAATAAAAAACAAATAAATTCAAGTGGTGTGTTTACGTGTGAATGTGTGCATGTATGTGTGCATGTGTATGTGTATATTTATGCATATATGCTTGTATAAGAGGTGGGTGCTGAGGTCAAGAAGCAGATGCATCCATATCTAATTTTGTGCTTGTGACGAAAATATGCATATCACCTCGTTTAATATCAGTGTGTCTGTGTGTGCGTTCCTACACGTAAAGTTTGGTCATAAGGAAAAAGCTGATGTGCGTGTGTGTGTGTGTGTGTGTAAGAGAGAGAGAGAGAGAGAGAGAGAAAGAGAGAGAGAGAGAGAGAGTGGGGAGTACGTGTATTATGTGTGTACGTGTGTTTACAAGTGAAACGCAGAGTAAATAGGAAGGCCTTCAGTTATGGCAAATCGTGAATGTTTCTCAATGAGTAAAAGAAGAGAATATAGTGGCCTGTCTATTCGTTTTCAGTGTGTTTTCAGCTGCTTACAACTCTCTCTCTCTCTCTCCTACTGCTTTATCAGTCTCTCTCTTTCTCAACACACACACACACACACACACATACACACACACACACACACACACACACACACATATATATATATATATATATATATATATATATATATATATATTTATGACTGTCTGGCTTTTTTCCCTTATTTTACAACCTCTGCTCTTGGAGGTTTCACTTTACCATATACTTTCGCAACTTTCTGTCACTCAGGATGTATGTATATTCTATGTGTGTATGCGTATATATATATATATATATATATATATATATATATATATATATATATATATATATATATATTCTCAGTGCGCAAGGATACAAATGCTGCTATATGTATATTCGCACAGGAACACATAAATATACGAAATGTTAATTTCTCGACTCATCAAATCTGTCAATGTCTGTATAAACGAATCTATTTATGTATGTACGTATGCATGTAGCGATTCATCTCTCTTTCTCTTTCCACACACACACTCACGCACACACACACACACACGCACTCATATGCGCACACATATGCGCACACACACATATATATGCGTGTGTGTGTCTTTGTATATCAGATTGCTTTTTCTTTCGCTTTCTCTCTCACCCTCTCTCTCTCTATATATATATATATATTAGAGATATATATAAAGTTCACACACACACACACACACATATATATATATATATATATATATATATATATATATATATATATATAATATATATATTATATATACACACATATCTGTGTTTGTCTGAGGCATATTTATATAAACATTTATATATAAATATAAGTGGCATATAGATAGCACACACACACATGTACGTATATATATATGCGTACAAGTACGTATGTGTGTGTGTATATGAAGGCTATATCTATCTATCTATATATCTATATATATATATATAAGTGGCATATATGTAGCGGGCACACATAAACACTCATATACGCACACAAATATACATATGTGTGTGTGTGTGTGTTTGAGTGTGTGCATTTGAGTGTGTGTGTTTGAGTGTGTGTGTGTGTGTGTGTGTGTGTGTGTGTGTGTGTGTGTGTGTGCGAGCGTCATCACCGTGTGTTTATGTGTGTATAAGGGCGTAAATAGTTCACCGTTTCCTTCTCTCATGGCGACAAAATGGACTAAAAAGATTCTTAAGTGACGACGATCTGAATATTCATTGAATAAGACAGGTTCCATATAAATGTCTTTTAGAATGTAAGTATCTGTATGCAAATTCAAACAGGGAGGACACGGAGGTTGGAGGGGAGGGGACTGTCTTTGGAGTGTGTGATGTGTTGTATTAGGTTGGGGAGGGGGTCTGGCGGGCAGTGCAGAAAACCATGTGGGTGTGTTCGTTCTATCTAAAAATCTATGTATGCATGATGCAAAAATATTATAAATATTTGTACGCGTCGAGGCTGTAAATATCTTCTCGGTAAGGGTTGTTCTTTCGTCCGCTTCGAGCAAGCCGATGGGGTGTTAGGGTGGACGCGTTGTTAGCCCACTCGTGCCGACGATCGTTACGGGAAGGGGTTCGAATCCAGGTAGGTACTCTTGAATATCGAATGCTGATTTTCAAAGTGGTCCGCACCCCGCATTCCCCTGAGAACATTTATGACACGTGGGCCGAGTGCGCGACAAGGCTAAAATGAATGCATTCACACATGCGAATACGCTCACATAGACTAAGAGGAGCGTACCCACTTACATAAATGCACACACACACATACACATACACACACACACACACACACACACACACACACACACACATATATATATATATATATATATATATATATATATATATATATATATAGATAATAGATAGATAGATAGCGTTACTGTCATTTACCTGCCTACTGTTCCTTGAAAACAGACATTCTCTTTCCCTCCTTTCTGGTTTCTTTATTTTTAATGGTATATCAATCTTTGTGTGTTATCTAAAGCCAAAGCCATTC
>CAUZXS010002141.1:32500-97311 GCA_963585895.1 Sepioteuthis lessoniana
AGGAAAAAAGAAGACAAAGAAAAGAATAAAAGAAAGAAAAGAGAAAAGAAAGAAAGAAAAAGTAAAAGAAAAGAAAGAAAAAGAAAAGAAAGGAAGAAAGAAAGAAAGAAAGAAAAGAAAGGAAGAGGAAAGGAGCAAATGAAGGAAAAAAAGAAAGAAAGAGGAAAGGAACGAAGAAAGGAAGAAGAAAAAAAGAAAAGAAAGAAAAAGAAAGAGAGAAGAACGGAGCAAATAAAGGGGAAAGAAAGAAAGAAAGAAAGAAAGAAGACTAAATTCTGCTGTAGGTGACTAGTGCTGATTCTATGACAAACTCCTTTATTTGGCCGAGTCTATTAATAGAACTGGGAAACTAAAACGAACTTTCAAGCAAAGTCTGAAAGCGGCTCACTGATTGGCTGCTCGTCAGTGACGTTTGACATTCCATAAAGTCGTTTCCGCTGTTTGATTGGCTGGCTTGTGTGGTGTTGACGTCATCTACTTGAAAACACAGAATCATATCATCAGACGACAAGCCCTAAACTGTTCACTATGAGACTAGTAGGCAGATAGGAAACACATATCTGTGTTTTGCTCGTGTCGAGAGGAGGAGATTTTGAATTCCTCTCTCCCTCCGACTTGTTCTTTACTACATGTAACACAATATCATATTTAAACTATTCGCACAAAACAACAAACAACTGTTAGGTGTATATATATACATATATATTTGTCTTGATAAATATATATTTATATATATATACTTAACTTTCACAAACTTATAAAAATCATAAACAAACGGTTCATTTAAACACATGCACATAAACAATTGACTTTATATATTATCAAACCATTTATAGTTGATAATATAATTTATATATGTGTGTCTGTAAGAATATAGGTATTTTTTACCACGTCAACTTGCCAGGAAGTACGGACGCTTAAAAAACAACAAAAAACACAAAAAAAACATTTGATCTTTTTTTTTTTTTAAAATTCTAACACGCTTGAAAACTTTAAATATGATGGCTACTGAAGCTCAAAAACTTATTGCTCTCTCTTTGGGGAAAATCGCTGCCTCCCGTAACCAACGTGGTGGGATTAATTTGCATAAAAATTTACTTGTAGCAAGTGTCTTGCAAAAGGCTCGAACTGTATATATGATGGAAAGTTATCAATGCTTTATCACAAACAAAAACAGACAAATAGATATTCAAGCTCACATGTACAATGCGTACAACAACCACAATGTTGTTAATAACAACAACAACAACAACAATAACAACAAGGAACAATTTCAACATTCAAACGTAACTTGTGCTTCGTCGACAACCAACCAAGAAATGACCCCCGCAGCGCCGGGACCCGTCTCAACCTGTGCTATGGACACTAATAACTGTACGCTCTCATCGGCTTCACCGTCTTGTCAGGGTAGAAACAACAGTACCCATGACAACATGGGACTGGCTATGGACACAAGTCCGGACGAAAACCGTATAAACACATGTCGGATTTCTGCTGATCACGTACCCTGCTTAGACCGTAGCCCCACGGTCACTTCTACGACAACAGCACCCACGGAAGTAGCTGAAGGGCCTGCGGTCACATACACAAACAGACCTTGCCAGTCATCACCTTCACCAATGAGCACATTAACACCCAGTACCTTGAACAGCTGTCAACATGGTAACAACAGTAATATCGGCAGTACGATGGTGGAGGTACCCCTTCGGCCCAAACCGGTTGAGATGGTCAATGTACCACCAGTTGTATCAGAGTACGTTGTTGTTGATAACTCGTGTGTGGGTGACGACAAAGAAAACACGCCTCCCTCACAAGTACTAATGGAGTGTGACCTCGAGAGCTTGTGTGGAAATCACGGATTGAATGTGAACAGTAATACCAGTAATAATAGTACTACCGGTATGTATAATGGTATGGGTTCCCCGTCAGTCAACCAGTTACACCATCCTCACCAAGTACATTACCATCAACAGCAACAACAATCTTTATTGCATCATCAACAACTGCACACCGTGCAGCAGATGCATTCGGTTTCAACAAGCAATTGTTATATGTACTCTCCCCGTACAGATTCGGCAGTTAACCCAGCTTTTCCGGAAAATAGTGATCGAGTAATCACATCTACGAATTTATCAGGTAGTGGCAGTCGAGAAGGTCACAGTCAGCAACAGTCCTCATGTATTTACGACCGTACTGGAACAGGAGTCACCGTAAACTCTCCATCATCCTATTTAGTAGGCGGTGGAAAATGTGTTAAAAGAAAAAGACCTGCGTTCGATTCCACAACAGACTTTTGCGAAAATAATAACGCTTCAGGTCTGATGCTAAACACTACCACCACAACCACCACCACTAACAACAGTTGTAACGGCGGGGTCGCTATCAACACGAGCCACATCGAGGGTTCAACCCCATCAAACAGCTGTTCGTCACCTATCTTTTCAATGTATTCATCTGCGTTCAGTCCGGCCAGCCCCAAGAGGAGTCGACTAGGTGACTGTGTCGTTCTCATGGACCATAACAACAAATATGACCCGAGCACTTCGTCCTCGTGCGCTATGGGTTCTGTTTCCTCGTCTTCTCTGTCCCCTACATCATCAACGTCGTCGCCTCTTTCTTCCTGTTCGATGTTGTCATCATCTTTGTCACCTTCTACGACAACCTCAACACCAACGGTTGCGAATTCCTCACATGTGCTACAACAACAACAGCAGCAACAGCAACAACACAATCTCCACCCTAACCCCCATAATAACACCCCCATTCACAACCAACAACAACATCATCAACAACAACACTTATTCCAAGTCCCACACCAACAGCAACAACTTAATCATCACCATCAACAGCAACCAACATCAACTCCGGATTGTTCAAACCAAATAAATAATCTAGTGTCCATTTTTCACACCGGGTTTTCTGGTCTCTGTGCTGGAGGGGCCAACAGCACCCCCTACAGACAGCAACAAACTCCAGACCATCTCCAACAGAATAAAATTGTATCCATCCATAACAACTCACAACAACAACAACCGTATCATCCAAATGGCTACCACCACCTCCCAGAACAACACCACCCTCGTCAACTTCAACACCAAACAAAAGAAGGCGATGGTGGTGGCGGTGGTGACAAAGGAGGGGGAGGGGGAGGTGATGGTCATCTTTGTGCCGATGGCGTCGGTGCCAACCTTGAGAACAGCTGCGCCAACCCTTCCTCCACGACAACCCTCATCAAAACAAACCCATCAACATCCTCAACGACGATGGCTCCGTCAAACATTTACTCACACCCCCATCAACCAGGAGGGTACCTTAACTCATGCTCGAGGGTAGGTACGCAGAACTGGGACACTTTGAACAGCACAAACAGTAATAACAATAATAATAACCAGCATCTTAACAATAGTTGTGATATGACGGACTGTAGTAGAAACAGTGTTAGCTCAAGTAGTAGTAGTAGTAGTTGTAATAATAATAATAGTAGTAGTAGTAGTAGTTGTGAGAGTAGTAACAATTTAAAGTCGCCGTCCAGCGCTACTATTACGACTACGACGACGACCACTACGACGACGACGACAACAACGTTGTCTAATCATGTAAATCCATCTTCTTTATTAAATAACACAGACGACTTCACTGATTCTACGGAAGGCAGTATCGGTAAAAATAACCACATTAGCAGCAACAATGAAAAGAACAGTAGTAACACTAACACTAACACTAACAACACGAACTGTAATAATACTAATACTAATAATAATTGTGGTGCTAAGGTTGCTGGATTTTCAAGTTCGCCTCGAGTTTCCGAAAATCTTACACCGAACGCTTCATTGTGTAGTGTTCAGATGAAAGACAGTAGAATTGAAACAAGTTTACGAACAGTAATTGTCTTAACGGTATAGATAATAATAATAATAATAATAATAATAATAATAATAATAATAATATATATATATATATATATATATATATATATATATATATATATATATATATAATTTACAGAAGATATAATTTACACATATATATTGAAAAAGACATTTTTTTCTTGAAGAAAATATTGAATAAGAACACAGACATGTACAAAAGAAACGTAAAACAAAAAGACAGACTATTTTTTTTTAACAAAGAACCTGTGAAATACAAGTTAAATGGAAGAGGAAAAAATGAAAAATTGTATGAATGAGAAAAAGAATGAAACTTTGTAAAAAAAAACACACACAAAAGACCAAAATTTATTCATAAATATATATTATATATTAAAAATTGACGAAAAAATTGTGAATATTGAAAGGAATTTACAAAAAAAAAAAAATATAACAACAGAATTAAAAATATTGGAAAAAAAGATAAGTCTTTTTTCTTATCCATTTTTTATTGTTTTATTGTTCATTCATGGCTGATATATATATATATATATATATATATATATATATATATATATATATATATATATATATATATATATATAAAATGCTTTATCTTTCTTTCTTTCTTTTGAATTTCCTTTTTTTTTTCGATGTTGTAAACTTGATAAAATGTTATTGTCCGTTGTTTTACTGAGACTTTCTCTTTCAGCCTTTTTCCTCTGCTTCCCACACACGACAATATGGCATGACTCGGTATGCTTGTGTTGTATACGCATGCGCACATGTGTCAGCGCCAAGAAGGGAAGCACTCTCGATAGGGAAGAAAGGAAGAATGAAAAAATGAAAAAGAAAAAGAAAGAAAAGAAAAAAGAAAGAAAAACAAAGGAAAAAAAAATAGAGAAACAAAGAGAGATAGATAGTGAGAGAGAGAGAGAGAGAGAGTAAGGGAAGACACACAATTATTGATAAAAATGTGTTGATAAACTGTTTTCAAATCACTTTTTTCTTTCTTTCAACAACAACAAAAAGTATTTCTTTCAATTTTGAAAAGATGAATCTTTTTTAGTTAAATTTTAAAAACAACTTTTCCACTGTATACATTTAAACCGAATAATTTTCATTTAAAAAAAATTGTATAAAATCCAATGTATATTCTAAAAATCATTTTATAGCAAATTATCTCATTTAAATTGGTCGCTTACTGTGTTGTGATCGTTAGCTTTTAGCTAACCGAAAAGTGTCTGCGAGTTCAATTCTCATTGGGTAATCACTACTTCAGGTCTTGTACCAAACTAGGGTTTTGTAAAAAAGTAAAAAAAAAAGAAAAAGAAAACTACGATTCATTTGTATTTTCTATTTATTTAATAATTAAAGTTCATTTAAGTCCGGCACAAAAATTCTGCACAAATAGAAATAAAAATCAAAAGACTTGTGTTGTCTCTGTCTTTCGACAAGAGAGAATCTGTCCGCCTACGTAAATACAATATATAAATAAGTAAAAATACGCCTTCAAAATCTTGGCCTTTTATGAGAACTTAGGTTTCGACCACACTTACAACCAGGAAATAATACTTCCGAACCACTAGGATCGGTGTTTGTTTGTTGTTGTTTTATTTTATAACAAAAAACAAACAAACAAACAAACAAACAAACAAAAAAACAACAACGACAACAATAAAAAAAACCCAACAAAAACATGATTGATAACAAGATAAATACACAAAAAGAAAAAAAAAAACTCAAACTGCTTTTCCCTTTCTTTGTCGTTGTTCCTGTTGTTGTTGTTGCTTTTGTTGTTATAATTGTTGTTGTTTTGTTTTAGCGAAACTACAATAAACAACGACTAATTAGCAAACAAATTTAAACTTTGAAAATTGGTCGATGAAAGCCTAAAAGAGTTTTCATTGGTGCTGTGCGACTCATTGCAAAGTCATCACGTGACTAAATGTTTTATGATAATTTTTTTATTCTTTATGTTAAACAGTTTACGTTACAACTAATTGTCTCAATTTACCTATGAAAAACAAAAACAAAAACGCAACTTTTAGACTTGTAAAAAATGGTTGATTGTTTTTTTTCTTTGTTTGATAGATATCTTAACCGATAAAAAATTTAGATACATTTTTTTTTTTTTTTTTAGCAAAACGGTATTTTTTAAATATATATTTAAAAATCGTTTTCCGCGCTTAAAATAAAATATATACAGTTTAGTTTAACTAAAGAAAAAAAATCTTTAGAAACAAACAAATGGCCAAAAGCAAGTGCGAGCAATCTCATGATGGTAGTGCTACGGAAGGGCAGGGGTGGTATTGAGATCCGCGGTTTTCAACTTAAACATAAAGAGTACAATACAAGCTCTCTCTCTCTCTCTCTCTCTCTCTCTCACACACACACACACACACACACGGAAAGCGTTATATACAATCCCTGATTCTATACTTCCACGTGTACACACATACACAAACGCAAAATTATCGCATAAACACATATAGGATGCACCGCCAAAGCGCAACGGTTAACAATAACTAAAATAGTAGTGAGTTTGATTCTCACCGGTTTATACACCATAATGCTTTTGAATTAGATTAAAGCTCAGTAAATAGATCATTATCTCAAACTGTGGAACAATGGTTACTGAGTTTGAAACTAGTAATATAGACAGCGAGCTTGATCCTAACTGGGTGCTTTCTGACTAGTGGTATTGTGCCAGACTTTGCCAAAGTAAATAAAAACCTTGTTTGCCTCACACTTGTGGCTTTGTTTCATATTAGGTTGAGGTTAGAAGAAAAAATAGTCTTGTAAAACTAATTCACTAAAAGAATTTGATTCTCACCGGGTACACCATTTTTGTATCTTTGTGTCAGACTACTGTAGACTTGATAAATAACAGAGTGATGGTAAACAAGCTCATCTCACAGCGCGCTTCACTAGAATAGTGAGTTCGAATTTCATTTGATGTCCAATTAGCGAAACATTGTATCAAACTTACTTAGATTACTATCATGAAGTTCGATCCTCAATAAGTATTTTCAAACTGGTGGCCTTGTGCCAAACGGAACTTGGCTTAGTAAATAATGATAATAAGCGCACCTGCAGATATGCACATGCAAGAATCTGCAAACGTATTCTTAGAAGCGGGAACAGCCGTCTTCCCCACCCATATTCCTCAAAGTCACACACGCACTAGTTCGTGTGTTCGTGTCTAAAACCAGGATTTTTTATTTTTGCCTCTCTAGCTCTCACCCTCACAGAAGCTTTCTACCTTACTCTCTTTTATTCAAATACTCTCTATCTCTTTCTTTCTCATATTCCCCCTCTCTCTGTATACACACACACTTTTTCTCTCCGCACATACATACACTTTTTCTCTCAGTCTCTCTCTCTCTCTCTCTCTCTCTCTCTCTCTCTCACTCTCTATTATACACACGCAATCTTTTTTTTCTCTCTCTCTCCCCATCTTACACACACGCGTACACACACTCTTTCTCTCTCCCACACACTATCTATCTATCTATCACAGACGTACACACACACACTTTCTCTCTCTCTCTCTCTCTCTCTCTCTCTCTCTCTCTCTCTCTCTCACACACACATCGATTTTATAAGAATCTGTTTCTAGTCATTGATGACCGGAAGCCAAAATTTTATTGAGGTCCAGTCACCGGCGATCCGTCTCCCTGGTAATACCTCCCCATAATTTTTTTTTTAACAGGAATAAAGTTACATTTCGATGTCTCCAGCTAATCATCGAAGGCAGTTCGCGATTTTTTGATGATGCACGATGCAACTTACCGTGATAATACGACCCCAGTCAATAATAAAGAAACCCTATGTCACCATTTTGCTTTCGTTCGAGCTTCAAATCTGCTTTTCATTCTTTCTTTTATCATTCTTACGATGTCAAGAATTCTTTTCTTTCATTCTTTCCTTTCGATCTCATGCCTCATGCGTGTAAATATAAGTAGATATTTATTGATAAATAAGAGATATCGGTAACCATTTCATATTCACGGAACTAAATATATTCGTTATTATTATTATTATTAATATTATCTCTGTCCTATAATAGTTATTTCCTAAGGCTAACTTCGATACGTCGTCACTCGGCCGGAAGTGTAGTGCTTCCAGTGAAACTCGAACTCACAAGGAATGGCTTGGTAACCCTTACACTACCCAAGGTGCTATCATAAAGGAGATTTAACAATGTTTACTCCACAGAAATTGTCTAACTATTCATTTCTCTCTCTCTCTCTCTCTCTCTCTCTCTCTTATATACATATATATATATATATTCTACAAGCATATCTTTGCATATTTTTACTGAGAAAAATAAGAGAGGCACACACACACACACATATGTATTGCATATGTTTGTATATTTTTACAAAGAAAAATATTATATACATAAGTAAGTTGGCGACCGTAGTCGAGGGCGACATGAAGGATCCTTTTTCAATAGCTACTGCACCGAGGTATAGGGGGCCGCAACTCCTTTCTCTGGATTGCTCCACTTTACCCGTGATGGGTACCTTATAATGCTGAGTTTTAAGAAAGGAGGTATCAAGTACCATTTTAAAAGTCTTTGGTATGACCGGACCTGGGATTGAACCCCAGTCTCCCGGACCATTGGCGAATATATATATATATACATATATATATATATTCTGTCATATGTTTCTAAATAAAAATATTCAAACCTTTCCCAATAGAAACGTTCACTCGCATTATACACGTGTCTATAATTTGAATTGACAGTTAAATGCATTGATATATATCTATATGCATGTATATATTCACACACACACACACACACACACACACACACACACACACATATATATAAATATATATATATCTTAGTAAACACTTAAACGGACTGAGATGCAAAAAATATCAATCGCAACTGTCAGTTTCACGTTTTCACGATCATCAGGAGGTAATGTTTCTTAAATCGTTCGAAAATTAAGTTATTTTTATGTAATTCAGAAACGAATGATTAAGTCTCTTACGTAACAAAAAATGTAGATAACACACACACACACACACACACGCGCGCGCATGTGTGTATGCATGATGCTTCAGTGTATGTCATATATTTGCATACTACTCCCTGATATGAATTCTAGAAGTAAGATTGTGTTGCGGCAGTCATCCAGGTAATGGGGTTTACCAACCTTTTAAATGTACGTTTGAAATATTGGCTTTATGTATAACTAAAATATTTGAAATCTGACTTCATCAAACATTACAGATGGATTTTTACATTGTATGGTGCTTGATATCTATCTATCTATCTATCTATCTATCTCAGCCTGTCCTTATCTATCTACAACACTATCAGAAACATTGTATTACGTTTGTAATTCCTGTCCCACCTTTCGGAGACTGCTTTTCAAATTAAAACACGAAGTATGTATGTACTTATATACATATGTACTTATATATATATATATATATATATATATATATATATATATATATATACGTGCGTGTGTTCGAGCATCATTGTGCATTACTGAATGTGTATTTATGCCTTATGCATATGTATGTATGTGAGTGTTTCACAGTATATGTGCATGCACGTGCGTGTCTGTGTGTAGTGCTCACGCGTGTGTGCGTGCACATGTGTGTGTACTTCCTCGTTACACGGTACAAGACCAACCGAGGAAGAGGGGTTTTTTTTGCCGCCAATTTTCGAATTGGCAAGGATTTGCCGGAAAAATCAGCATTTGAAATCCTAAGCTGGGATTGAACGCTGAAAATCGACAACTATCTCAACCACAGAATGGACTACATACAAAATACTTCTGCGTGTGTGCGTGTGTTTATTCGAGTCTTAAAAACGTTTAGGGAAATAATTTTATTTTAAAGACAAATTCTCCGCAAAAATGATCGATGGCGAAATTCAAAAAAAAAAAAAAAAAAGAAAAAGTAAAAAAAAACATGGAAGGAAGAAAATTTCAGGACGGCTCCTTAACCAAAACAATAGATAACGGAATTAAGCTACCAGTGATGAAACAGAGTTTGTATCAACGAAGAGGAAATAAAATTGATGTGTTTTACAACCCTTGGACTGCATAACCGCCACGCAAAAATGTAAGTACAAACATGCGTTAGTTTTCAGCTGACATTGGAAAGTTAGCAATAATTTACGTTTTTTTAAAAAAAATCAAATGAATAAAAAATTAAAACAAATAAGCCCTCACACACACACCCACAGACACACAGACACACACACACACACACACACATACATATATATATATATATCAGCACTTTGTCGTGTTATGATGGTAAGTAAACTGGCCCCATAAATCAACTACAATTCTTTTGGTAAACTATATTTAGGGCTCAGGAAGAAATTTTAGTTTTGTGGGAACTGGTTTAACGATGGACATTATTGTTTGTGAGTTCGATTCCCACTAGGGGCATATTTCTGGTCTTGTATCAAAGTAAGGTTAATAAAATTCTATATATATATCATGTATAAAAGATTATATATATATATACATATATAAATGAATGTATTATTTTTGTATGTCTCATTAAATATGAAAGGATAAGGATTGTTTTGTCACTTTTTTTATTTTCATTTTTTGCTGGAAATTCTTGAATATATACAAAAAGTGAATAAAGCTTTTTTTTAAAATAAATATTCTGGGTACTTTCGCCTGTAGTTGGTCATTATCAAGATTTCAAGTGTTATTAAAATTAAAAAAAAAAACTCCACCACAACAATTACGTTCTAGATAATGACCGACGAGGGTACATGGACTATATATATATATATATATATATATATATTAGGCAAAGACAAGAAATTCAGAGTATGTATTCAATACCTCTGAGTATTTTTATTCATATTTTATATTCACGCCCACCCTCCTATATATATATATATATATATATATATATATATACATATATATATAAAACTTATTTTGTTTGTTTTTTCCATAGACTTGATCGACATCAAGACATTCTACTTGTTTACAAGAAAAGCTAAACGATAGAAGAATTGTCTTTAACAATCATTGTCATTTGTACTTTCCTATTTAGAAGAACACGCCTAAAAAGATACACACACGCGCACGCGCGCAATCCCCAGTTTAAAGGCATGAAACATGTACGCACATTTTAAGTAACGTACCCATACATATGTACGTAACTGGTATATTCACATCCAAGCTCTTTAAAAGATGCAGATTCCTGAGTTTATTGATATCATACGCAGATGAATGACATCTTTGATAATAAAGAAGTTTCTCTTAAGAAAATACAACCTTTACCTCGAAGCCTTTATCAGATTATACCACTGGTGTCGGCTAAAACCTTTTTGTTTCAATATCCATTAACACACACACACACACACATACACACACATATATATATATATATATCTTTGCACGATGTGACACAAGATCAATTTTTTAAGCGAAGTTTAACAGGTTTGAATTGAGAGTTTTCCTTCTCCTAGACCGGTTACCATGTTTAAAGAGCCAAGACTGCTCTACTCTTTACTCATAGGTAGAGGGAGAATAGTTGGATTCATACCTTTCCCCAGGGTTTTAGCGCTTTGCAAAATGCAAACATTCTCGTCCAGGATTTGAACTCGATTTACTGTGTTCATTTTCTACGACGATAACCATTATACCATGAGCACCCCCTTTCCCTCAGTATGTATTTATATGTGTGTGCATGTATGTGTGTGGGAGTGTGTGCATGCATACATAATAATTTTGTACACAGATATGTACACTATAATTATATATGCACATGCGGATGTATGGTTGCGTGGGTGGCATAACTTTTATCCTGGTGGGAAATGAATCAAGCGCGCCAAGTTCAACTTCCATCTGTCACCTTACACTTATGCCCTCGACGAAAGCATAAACATATTTCTTCTGCTGGGTAAAATATTTGGGAAAATTGGGCTCTCTAGCCCTGGTAAATGAACTCGTCTTGAATGACAAAGTCATCAGCCACGATGGTTAGTTTGTTTTATTATTTTATTTAATGGCATATCAACCTTAGTGGGTTAATTAAGGCCAAAATCATCCTTGTAGAAAGACATTAGTGGTACTATTTAATCCATAGTTGCTGGGGATAAGGCAGTTCATACCTTGCTCGATAGTATTCGTCTAAAAGTGAACGTAATAGTATGGTTGGAGTTCGAACTCGATATCTACGTTATCGCAGTCAAGCACATTAGCCACTACACCGAGAGGATTCCTTCTGGGGGCCAAGATGAAAAAGCCCTATTAATTCCTTTCTCGTATAAGTATTTGCAAAGACTTAAGTCGATTGAGAAAAAGGCACAGACGATCGTGTGGAGGCAACGCACATGAAATAAATCCAGCGTAATGGGCTGTGTGTAAAGTTGTGGACTATTCTTTAAACTTTTTAGATTATATACATATCTATAATCCGAATACCATCATCGATCATTGTCTTGAACGTAACTGTTGTGGTGTTGTCTTCTGAATTTCACAAACACAACAACACTTGTTCTTGATAATGACCCACGATGGTCGAAAGTAGACAGACTAATGTTAAAAACAGTTTTGTTTGGTTTTGTGTCCACATTCAAGACATTCTTCTTGCCTACAAGAAACAAGAAAAAATAAACAAGACAAGTGATTAAATAATCTTCACCTGTCATATTTAATGAGACATACCCAAATGATATTATATATATATATATATAGCAATATAGGAAAAAATATTAGAATCGCCAGGGCCCTTCATCTGACATTTATCAAGCGAAAACACTAGAAATCCTTTAAAACAATGTAAATAGATTAAATTGGTTAAAAGGGGGATGAAAGTGAGAATAACAGCAAGACCAAGGGGGAGAAAAAATTTTAAAAACCGCCCTAAGTCAAACCACAGTTATCTCCTAGTAAATTCAAGGTGTGTTTGGGGTTTTGCTTGCACAGAGTTGGCCTTTAAAGGGCATCTAGTACAACTAAATGTTGTTTTGTCCTTTATAGGCCAACTCTGCGATTCCAATAAATATTTTTTCATGTATTCCTATCTCCCTAATTGCATATGTCTCTTGGTATTTGTCTGTTTATATATATATATATATATATGTACATATATATTGTGAATCTAAGCTGCTAATCACTTGTTTCAGTAAATTTGAATAATAAATGATAAATTACTATAACATATCTCATGAATATTTATACAGGGTGTCTCAAAATAGACGAAACCCATTCATATGATAATGATTTATTACTGAGACAAGCGCAATGGCGGTAATTTAGAAAACGTCATGTAAAAAAATGCATCCTTTGTGCTGGAGACATCAAATCAATGTTTTTTTTAATTGTTATTATATCAGATTCCAGGACATGCAATCTTTTTTTGAGTTTTTTGTTTCAGTAATAAATCATTATCATATTGCATCTATTTTGAAACAGTTTAGAATGATTTCGTCTCTAAATAAGTAATGACGCAAAACATTTTTCCTCTCTCAAGCCATTCTGACCGAGGATTAATAATTGTTATAGTATACTATTTCCAAATCTGAAACGAAAAAGGATACAACATTATTATTAGTAGTGTTATTAGCAATTACATGGGTCCTATGTATATTGAAACATCCTCTGTGTGTGTGTGTGATATTTTTAGCCATATTCTATTAAATATAGCAGAAAAATTGTTAGGTAATTCTATTTAGATTAGGGCGCCTCGCATGGTGTAGTGTTTTGCAAGCTAGACTAATGAGTTTAAGTTACACTGAGTGCCTCATACCTCCGGCTTTCTCCCACTACAAAGCAAACTTTATTAAATAACTTCGGTATTTTGTTTTTATTATTGGCGAGGAGAATAATCTCGAATGCTGTACAAAAACTGGAAAAGTTTCATATATATATATATATATATATATATATATATATATATATATATATGTATATATATGTTCTCTATGTTTGGAATAAAATGTAACGGTATGAGAAAAGAAAGTCAACGTAGAAAATAAAATTGATATGCTTCCGACGAACCTATCTTTATCTCTAGACATGTTGCCCAGCTTAAAAGCGTATTAACTTTAACCAAAGCTGATCTTTTTAGACCTTATTTTTTCGACATAGGTATTATTGGTTTGGTTTCTTTGTATAATGATATATCAACCTCGGTAGGTTATTTAATGCCAAAGCCATCCTTGTAGAAGAACAGTAGTGGTACTATTTAACCCGTAGCTTGATGGGGAAGGATAAGGGTGTTCATATGTTTCCCAAGGGTATTTGTCCGAAAGTGAAGGTAATACCGCGACTGGAGTTCGAACACGCTTACTAAGATTCCACTGTTTATTACTTTAACCATTACACCACGAGGAACAAAGAACATTTGATAACTGCATGAGGAAAATAATGTCCAAAATAGTTAGGTTTTGGAGTATTTTTACCACGCTTTTAACCTGAATTACAATATTTTCTTATCTCCCCACTTTATATATATATATATATATATATATATATATATATACACTAACCCCTCTGCACGAGTAGGTCGCTATGTAAAATTTCCAGCGGCGATAACCAGTACACCATAAACGCAATTTATATATATATATTTATATATATATATATATAAGTTGGTTGACCGTGGTCGAAGTCGACCGAAAAGCTCCCTTTTCAATATCTACTACACCAAGGTATCGATGAGGGCGTTACTCCTTTCTCTGGATAGCTCCACTTACCCTTGATCTGATCCTTATAATGCTGAGTGTTAATCAAGACGGCATCAAGTACCATTTTTAAGTCTTTGGTATAACTCGATCTAGAATTGACCCCTGATCTCCTGGACCATTGACACATACTTTAACCATTTTGCCAATATATATATTAAGCAATCTGTGTACATATAGCCCTCATTTAGCATCGAACCCAGCAACAAGGACTTGCAAGCCTAAAATGCATACTCTATAGTTAATTACTGAGCTTTACTTAGTTATAGCCCAAAGCCGGAATTATGGAGCACCCTGTGAGACTCAAACTCTCTAACAATTATCTGCCGGTCTAGTTTGTTAAACGTTAGATAACGTGAGGTTCCCTGAAACAACATAGTTATTCACTAAGCTTGCTAGATTGTGCCACAAGGTCAGATATATGGGGCACCCAGTAAGACTCTCGCTGATTAGAATGTTTTGTTTGTTTTGGTTGGTGACCATTACACCACGAAGACGCACTATATTCTATTACGATGTTATATTATCAGCCTTTACCTCCATCTCTCTAACCCCAGTATGTCAGGATTTAACATTAGGTCATATTTTTAGCGGAGCACCCAGCTGGTTAGAATTCAGAGTTTTATTCTCCGAGATTGGTTGCCTCACAAAGGCTAAAGAGCTCATTTTACCCAATTTATCCATAGTTGAAGGTATGGATTCATGCCTTCCCCTAATGCATTAGCACGAAGTGAAACGCAAACAGCCTCTCCCAGGGTTTGAACTCGGGTCACCAATTCTATTTTTATGGCGATAACTGTTATGTTATCCGTACCTTCCAAGAAGTAGGATAACATATTTTAAAGATATAAACAATATATATAATTTTTTTTCGTTTTAATAAAGCGTATTTAAATAAAAGGGACGTTTATTCATTGTGTGAACTTCGCCGGCCTTGAGCCAATTGGACTAATTGCTTCCAATTGGGCCCCGCGCCCAAGAGGGATTCGCGCCTAAAGGAGCGTCGCGTTAGAGTGCATTCTAATATCGGCTCGTTAAGTATACAATACACATAGCAATATATATGTTCCCACTTGGGACTCGCATCTCCTAAGGCTGACCCCAAGTGTGAAGATAATTTTTAAAATTGAAAAGTATTAAATCTACATTTCCGATGTTCTGGGCCGCGTAGTAAAGCAATATTTTACATCAAACATAAATTTGGTAATTTCAAATCAATTTCAAATTAACAATAACATTCATACCCCTAAACCCTAATACTAACACTAACCTCCAATTTGTGTTCAAGTCCAGTTCAAAATTTGAGTTGCGTTTTAATAAAGACTTTTGTAATTAATTGACATGATAAATATTGGATTTTTGGATTTTTAAAATTGCACAAGACATCGGGTGTAGACAAGTGTTTACAAAAATATAAAATATAAATGACTAACACACCTATCCACACTGGGCAAGACTTGGCTATCTAATGAGTAATGTTTAATTGAACGTCAATAATCATTTTAATTTTAAGATGAATAGTTTGATATTCTTTTTATTATTTAAAGTTTAGAAATTTAAACTCTGTACGATTAGTTATTTCTTGCAGCAACTTGGTTTCCGGTGATTGGTACTTTATTGTTAAAGACCTTTCTTCGATGAAAGATTAACTTTTCTTAATTACTAATCTAAAAATGCATTGAACAATGATTTTACTAGAAAAATGTAATGGCCAATCATCATTATGAAAGCGTACTAAGAGCACTGCTTCCATTGACTCTCTCTCGCCATCCGTCTCTATCGGCCATCGCTCTAGTTTTCTAGACAGTAGCCAGTGTCCGCACAGAGCTTATGAATGTAAGTTTTTGCAAGTCGACTAATACTGGTATGACCTTGTGTAAAAGTCCATAAGAGACCGTTGCTTATAAGTTTGTCTTTAGTTTACCAGCAGTTACCGGCATATCTTGCGCGACTAACTTGGATGGTTAATGAGATAGGAGATAAGTGGCCGTACAACTGTTATCCTGCAGGATGATGCTTCAAGGATTTGTTCAAAACTGCACGCTGCATCCTTGTGTTGTTCGCATTTTGCTTTTTCTCCAGACATTTCGTTAAAATCCTACTGGTGCAACCATACAATAAAAAGATAAGCATGTTTCTAATTCAAGCCTTTGGGCAATGACTTTACAGGAAAAGTGCATTCGACTATGATTTAGCCATAAAAATTCGTTGGACAATGATTTTATCATAAAAATTTATAGGGATTGATTTTTCTTTTAAAATGCATTAAATGTAATTTTACTACGAAATGCATCAGAAAATATTTTACAATAAAAAATAAATTAGAAATTCGTTTTTCATAAAAATGAATTTACTCTATAAAATATTTCAAATTTGGTAAATCTCTCGATAGAAAAGACCTACTCTCTCCAATTATTTCGGGTCGGAAGTTCGATCATCAGTAGTGCTCAATTACTGTAGTCTTATGCCAAACTAAAGTTATCAAACTACAGGAAAGGTTAGCGGCACGGCAAATGGACTCGAGAAGCCGAGTTCAAATTTCACCGGAGATAGTTTTCGTTCATTTTTTTTAAAAGAAGTAATCCACTTTATCTTACCCGACGACGAGTAAATAGTTGGTTAGTTGCGGGTTCCTTAGTTTGGTAATAGGCCATCGATCTGAGGAGTTTGACAATTGGTCAGATAAGAGGTCTTTTCTTGTTGCTTGTATCATGTAATCCAGTGTAACATGTTTCATTTTAATTTACAGAAGAGATGGGGGCCACCAAGTTACATCGTTAGTGACTGGGGTATAGGAGACAAGTAGTTATACAAACAGAAAGCAAGTGACCCATTCAAAGATGGGAGAACAGCTGGTTCCTATAAGAAAAGATGAATGAAAGTATCAGAGATTGAAAGAGTAGTGTTGGAAAAGTTCTCAAAGTAGTTTGATTAACGAGAAGAGATAACCCTTGGTTTGGTTTGGTTTGGTTTTATGACATATCAATCAGTGTAGGTTATTTAATGCCAAATCTTTTTTATAAATATATAGTATATATATAATTTCTAAACTCATTTTGTAGATAACTAGCAAATTTTTTCCACTCAGTTAAATAGTTTCACTTTCTTTTATCTAATACGAATACACAGTTAAACGTAAAACCAGTTCTATTTCAAATAATTCAGTTTAGCATAAGTACATAGTTTAAATGTCAAACAAATGGGACCCAGTCAGATGGTACCACTCCCGGTCAGAGTGGGCCTGGGAGCGAAGTCAGTGAAGGGGTACTCCACATTTCCCAAAGACCCAGCATTACTGAAGCCTCACTACAAAAGTGTTTAATGTCATATCCAGGACACTTGTTGGAGTGGGGTGGGGGTCGTACCCCTCTGCAGAGATGCAGTCGGTGTATTCTACAGCCCCAGCTAACTGGAATAGATAACCTTTGGTTTGAATTCAAATTTTTCCTTCTCCTAGGCCGGTTGTCATACCGAGGTTAAAGAGCTGAGTTTGACCTACTATTTACTCATAGCTGGAGGGAGAATAGTTGGGATGTACTTTATTCCTCGGGTATAAGCGTGATGTGGAATGCATATTGCCTTATTTAGGATTTGAACTTGAGTCACCGAGTCCATTTCTTACGAAGGTAACCATTACAGTACAAGCGCCACCTAAAGAATGAAGAAGCTACCTCGCACATTGTCCATCATCTATTTACACCTACTTTCACAGCTTCAAGAAACTGAACGGAGAGAATACAGCAACGCAAATCCTGACACTCGAGGTGAGTCGTATTTTTGTATTTCTTCCGCCCATCCGATGATTAGTTATCGCCAACATGCCAGTTGTCGGTGACTACGCTACTCCATGTGCTAGACCTTGTTTATTGCCATAGGTAAGAAGAAAGAAATCTTTTTGGTTGGTTGGTTGGTCGGTTGGTTGGTTATATGTATGCCAACAATTGTTGGGTTATTTAATATACAAAGCAGTCATCTTTTTTGAGACATCGTAGTAAGCGATTTCAAACTACGGATGCCCTATTACATTCACTTTCGTACTAATACTTCTGGAAAAGATAGGATTTCCCTTATCCCCACCCCCATAAGTATGAGTTGAATAGTAATACTATTGGTTTTCTACAATAATGGGTTTTGCATTAAATAATCCAATGAAAGTTAAGCCCAGTCGGTTGGGGCTGTAGAATATACCGACTGCATCTCTGCAGAGGAGTAAGAATCCTCCAACGAGTGTCCTTGATATGACATCAAACAATCTCATGGTGAGACCCTAGTAATTATGGAGCTTTGGGGAATGCATAATGCTCTTTCATAGCCATTGCTCCCAGGTTCACTGTGTCCCGGAATGGTAGCACCTGATAGGGTCTTATCTATGGATCAAATAGAATTCTTTGACATTTAAACTGTGTGCAAACAAATGAATTATACTAAATTGCATTGTTTGAAATAGAAGTGTTTGATCATTTAACTGTATGTATCTACAAAATAAGTTTACAAATCATATATTTGTAAAAACAGCATTTGGCATTAAATAATCAACAATGGTTGATATACCATAAAACCAAAGTAAGCCAAGCAAGCCCAGTGGTAAAGTTTCGGCTCTACATTCTGTGGTTGATGGTTCGATCTCTATCGGAGATCACGGTATGCACTGATGAGACCCAATAAGGTCGAAACAGCTGTTCAGTGTTCCGTATGTCGCATGTAGGTGCTTGCCGAATTTTCAAGTCATGGTAATTCAATTAATATATATATATATATATATATAATCAGTTGTGTCCAACCAGCAGACATATTTATCAGCACTATGAGGACACTGGATGCTGTCTTGAAGATCTACCAAGAGAGATGGAACGGACGATGTGTGTTTGAGTGTGAGATAGACAGACAGAGAAAAAGAGAATGTGTTGGAAATCCGTGCAATTAGAACGACATGATAATGATGATATATATATATATTGTCATCCACAGACAGACTTTTTCGTTGTATCACAGCTCTTTAGTTAGGCTAGGTCCGCGAGATGCTTCAAACTGAGATCAAAGCCCGGTTGACTTTAAACGTAAAGTCAGACATCTTACCTCCGAGCCATCGTCATCGTAAGTGAAGGAACCTTTTCGTATATCTTTCTACATATTCGTCATCGGCTACCTGGAGAGCTTAATTCTTGAGAAGAGCTATCGCATTTTAGTGTATGTGGTAACTGGCAAATTCTCCATTAGTGTTCTCAACCTACGTGGAGTGTGTACATATATAGGGTTGAGTAATAAATAATTTCTATTTTAGTAAAATATAATTTTTCTAGATATTATTTAACAATAAATTAATTCAATCAATGTTTACTATTATTTTGCATTAACCTTTTATCAGATAGCGAATTGATTCCTCTCAAAGATTTAGCAGGTTTTGAGCTCAAGAAGATTTTCACAAATATTTTCACCAAACCTTTTTGAGAAAAGTTTTTGTCATTCATTTTGTTGAGAAAGAACATGGAAATCACTTGGTTCAAAGTCAGGTGAATAAGATAGATAGGGTAGGACAGAAAAACCTTAATCCCATATTTTTTCCCGCATAAATCTTGCTAAACGTGGTCTTGCGTTATCAAGAAGCACAACGATTCTACTACTGATAAAAACGAGACGTTTTCATTGAAGATTTTTATGTAAACGCTGCATCAAATCTGATTGCAGTTTAAAAACTCAAAATGAATAATACCGCGATGATCCCACCATACACATTATTTCTTATTGAATCTCTGCCTTTGGAATTGGCTTCAGTGATTCATCCTTGTCTTTTGCGTCCATTGTCATAAAAGACCTATTTTTCGTCACTTGTAATGATATTCTTGAGAATCGGCCCATTTGTTTGCCTTACAAAAGGACTTTTCGATATGGGTATGTCATCTTCCTTATGTTCTTCACAAAGAGTATGAGGAAGCCAAACGCCTAACTTACTCACTTTTTTAAGTGACGGCAGATTGTGGTTTAGGATATGTTAAGGTCAAGTGCTAATTCTCAAGTACTTTTGTGCGGATTGCATTCCACCAATTCTCTTAAAGTATCTTGATCGAGGTCTGATGAGCGTCATGGTCTGAGTTAGTTTCTCAATGATGTATCGCCAGAACGAAACTTTAAAAATAAGTTTCGGGCTTGACGGTCTGTAATGACGCCTTGGCTATGAACTTTAGAATTTTTTAAAACTGTTTCTGTATTGTGTTTTTTATTCTTAAACTCACACGACATTACATGTCGAATACGCTCTTTCAGTTCGTCCATTTTCGGGGTGTGAGATCATAGATTAAATTATTATTCGCACTCTTTCACAAAAGAAAATAAGAATTACCGATTTAGGCAATCTTTATTTGAATAGTTTCCGATTGCGTTAAAAGCATTGAAAGTTTGAAATGCATCGTTTCAACCAGCTTAAAAAAACAGAAATTATGTATAATTCAACCCAATAAATGAACTGTGGTGTTTCGTCGGACAATTTTTAATACAAGCTGCAAAGTTGAACACTTTTGAACTGCATTTATACTCTGGCCAAGTCGGCATTGTTGATCCCTCAATTTTTTCGTGGCAACCATCAACCTACCTGGAGATCGTATTGCCCTCCCCCCGAAATCCAGAGTTGCTAGAATGAAGTACGGGGTCAATTTGTAACATCGGTTCTTTAACCATCTCAGCCATTTATTATATATAAAAAAAAACAACTTTTCATTGCAGTTTGTTAAAAACAGATTATTCCTCGCAGCTCATCGTTAGAATAAGTAGCTTATTTGTAGTTATATTGATATTATTATAATATTGCTCCTACATTCATATTGTTGAGCACTTTGTTGAAAGCTATATTCAAAATGGGTTGTACCTATTAACTCCTTGTTGGGGGATCAACTTGTTAACAATTATATATATTGGACGCATTTAGTGGCGATATGCATTAATTTAAGACAAAGACCGATCCTATCTATGGTTGAATCTTTCCCAGCACCATTTAGCTGAATGGTCAGCAGGCACGCTTGAACCATACTCCAAGCACTTGTATTTATAATTTATTTACCTTTTCCTAAGGTTATTCAAAATACCTCTAATAATCCTAATAACTTCTTCCTTTGCTCATTTGACTTGTCCAGTTACTTATATCTCATTCAATGAAACTATCGCCATCTATGCTGATGCTTTATACCACAGTCATCTGGATCGCATCATTTTCTAGGAACGGTTATATATATATATATATATATATATATATATATATATATGTGTGTGTGTGTGTGTGTGTGTGTGCTTATTTGGTTTAATTTTTTTTACTCATTCGAGTTTTTAAGAAACATATTTCTAAAACGTTGATGTCTTTAAAACATGCCAACTGAAAATATCATACATATTTTTACTTAAATTCAAGTTAGGGTAACCATGTCCAAGGGCTATAAAACGCACTTGTAGTGGTTCCCTATTCTCTCGTGTTTGTTTCTTGTGGTTTGATTTTTTTAGTCATTGTTGAAGTTAAAGAAAATTTTAAAATCTTCCTTCCAGGTTTTAAAAAAATTTCATTTAACTGTCACGCAATTATACGGTATCACTTTGTTGTTTATTAGTGGAAATGAAGAACTTAGAAAATAGTTAATATTGTCAGATTTTAAAATGAAAAACTTAGAAAATAGTAAATATTGTCAAATTTTAGAATGAAAAACTTAGAAAATAGTAAATATTATCAGATTTTAAAAATCTTTTTATTGAACGATATAGTAAAATATAATAATTATTCTGAAACACAGCATATACTCTCCAGTGTTTCGTACTGGGACCTTTGTTATTTTTTGT
Organism: Sepioteuthis lessoniana; assembly: GCA_963585895.1. NCBI lineage: Eukaryota > Metazoa > Mollusca > Cephalopoda > Myopsida > Loliginidae > Sepioteuthis > Sepioteuthis lessoniana. The sequence goes on from CAUZXS010002141.1 coordinate 54,884, forward strand.
ATTCCTAAATGATCTACCTAATGATATAAAATCAGGAATAAAACTATTTGCTGATGATGTTAAACTACTTGTTCGACCATTATCAAAAAAGTAACATTGAGGGATCAAAATAAATTGTCATATTTGGAAAGCAGGATTAAGATTTAACAGAGAATAATTCGAAGAACAACATTGGATTCAAAACAAACTCAATCATAAATTAAGCAACAAGGAAATCAAAAAACTAAATGGGGAATGTGATCTAGCGGTTGGCTTTAATGATATGATTCAAGCAGACAATTACATTTTGTCTATTATATTAAGGACAAATGGGATGATTGGCGGGATGGTTAGGGATTTCATTTCAAGGGAAGCAAATGTTGTAAAAATTAATAAAACCCTCATAAGACCTCATATATAATATTGTAGTCAGTCGTGGGCTTCAGTGTCTAGACATGTTAATTGGAGTGTAATATTGAGATTAGAGGGCATACAAAGAAGAGTGACAAAAATAATAAAGAAAAGTAAAAGATTGCAGTTATAAGGAAAGATTAGAGAAATTAACATTAACATAACGAGAAAGAAAAAAAATGAAAGGTGATCTAATTGAAACTTTCAAAATGATTATTGGAATTCCGGATTATAATAAACAATTTTAGAAATTTTTTCTCGAACAGAAAATTTTCTGTAAAGACGGATTTCAAAAACTGAAACAACTCACTAATTTTATTTCTTTTGGTAAAAGAATAAAAAATTTTCGAAACAAATTGCCCAATGAGATCAAAAGCAACAATACTGTTGAAAATTTCAAGATTAAACAGGTTGATTTCCGAAAAAATAGTTCAAAAAAAGTATTTTGGGGGAATCATCGGATGAATTAATTTACAGAATTTAATCGGTGTATAGATATTGTATTAATAGTGTTTATTTTCTGTGTAAAGATTTTTTTTTCAAAAGGTTGACGTCTTTGTTTAATGGTATGGCATGAATCACGGATAATTTAATGCCGAAAATCCATTCCGGGATGGATAAGAGCGTTCATACATTTCCCAAGAGTATTAGTCCGAAAATGAACGTAATAGTATTGTATATTGACTCTTTATCGAGTCGTCAATAAGAGATGCTCCTGTGTAAATAAGCGGAAGAAGAAGCGGAAGCAAGTGGGCGGTATGAAAGAATAAATGCAGATGGCGGCGGCCGTTGAGTCAGTTGGTGACAGGAAGGCCAGAGTAAGGGTCAGATTGCAGACTGAGAATTGTGGCCCTCTACGACCCCTGGTTGAGCAACCCAAGCCAAGATGCGGAAGAAGTGCTAAGTGGGTTCTTGAAGATAACACAGCGTGCTATAGTCAGGAGAAGAAGTTGGGTCAATATAGCAGTCTGTCCCTGTCTCCACCCATCTCTCACACATCGCAGAAATATCAACCCTTTCGAGAATAAAATGTGAGAGATACATATTTCTGTGTTCGTTCGTTCATTGAAGTTCGTAAATCAATGTTATGGTTATGACTATACAACAATAGAACAAGTGGGGTCCAAACTCAATGACTATGATGGCGCAAACCTCTACTGTAACCATTACGCTACGGAGATGCCCCTCAAACACTGATGAGTGAAGATAGTAAAAAGTGGAATTACCCAAGGAAGTATATGATAATAAAATAATAATATTGATAACGAGAAAAAGATTTCGTTGGGTTGGGTTTTATGGCACATCAACCATTGTTGGTTATTCAATGCTAAATCCCCTTTATAAAGTTGGCGACCTAAGTCGAAGGTGACCCGAAGGTTCCCTTTTCAATAACTACTACGCCAAGGTGCAGGGGAGGGAGCTACTATTTCCCTGGATTGTTCCTTACCTTTTTGTGCTGAGTGTTAAGCAAGGCGGCATCAAGTACCATTTTTGAGTCTTTGATATGACTCGACCTAGGATTAAACCTCGGTCTCCTGGAACATTGGTGAACACTCTACTTATTAGTCCAATGGCCCGGTAAATCCTCTTTATACATGTAAACTAGATATATATATTATTTATAAACATATTTTGTAGATAACATTCTTAAATGAGCCAAAGCTCTTTTTAGCCCAATCGGCTGGGGCTGTAGAATACACCGACTGCATCCCTACCAAGGTGTAAGACTCTCCAACGAGTGTCCTGGATATGACACTAAACGATCTGATGGTGAAGATCCAGTAATGCTAGAGTTTTGGGAAATGCGGAGTGCCCTTTCATTGGCATCACTCCCAGGTCCACTCTAGTCCGGAGGAGGATTGCACCTGATAGAGTCCTATCTATGGGTTAACTAGAACTAACCAGTGCACTAATGCTAAACTGAATTGTTTGAGTTAGAACTGTTTATATGTATAAAATGGATTTGGCATTAAGTAACCTACAATGGTTGATATACCATAAAATCCAGTCAACCAACCAACTGAGTAGAGATTTTTTTTGTACACAGTTAAATGGTTTCAAGTATTGCTATATTACAGTCACAATTTAACATCAGTCCTTTGTTTACAAACAGTTTATTCTATTTAACCCATAGATAGGACCTTATCAGGTGCTACCTGGCCGGGTCAGAGTAGACTTGGGAACAATGTCAATGAAGTGGGTACTTTACATTCCCCAAATCTTCAAGGCTGGAGCCTCGCCATCAACTGGTTTAATGTCATATAAAAGACACTCGTTGGTGTGTCTTACCCAATACAAAGATGCAGTTGGTGTATTCTACAGCTCCAGCTAACTGGGTTGAAGAAGAAGAAGAAGAAGAAGAAGAAGAAGAAGAAGAAGAAGAAGAAGAAATACGATGAAAAAAAGTTTGGATGAAAATGAAATGCCCAGAAGCCAGCAAGCATAGCAGAATAGATAATACAAGGTGGCATCCAAAAGTTTAAGGAACTGAAAGTAGAAAACACTGATAAAAATATTGTTTTTTTTTTTCTTTTTATGAGATTTTTGTAGAGAGTAAAATGAAATGATAGAGAAAATACTATTTAAACTGACCATTGGATTGATAGTTGATCAATTTTTGAAAATCATGAAGTTTAGTTGTAGTACCGAATAAATATATATTTAAGTAAAGTTGGCGACCGTAGTCAAGGGCTACCCGAAAGCTCCCTTTTCAATAGCTACTACACTGAGGTGTAGGGGAGGGCGCTACTCCTTTCCGGGGACTGCTCCACTTTACCCTTGAAACGTACCTTATAATAGCTGAGTGTCGGGCAAGGAGGTATCAAGTACAACTTTTTGAGTCTTTGGTATGAGTCGATCTGGGACTGAACCCCAGTCTCCCACACCATAGGCGAACCCTCTACCACTAGGCCAAAAGGCCGGTCGTGTGTGTGTGTGTGTGTGTGTGTGTGTGTTAGGAGCATAGTAAGACGCCTTTAAAGAGTGGTAGTGGTAAGACCAACGTATATATTATTTTTGTTGGAGACAGAGTCTCTCAAGGAACATTTAAATATATATGCATTTGTCCTATCTAGAAGTTCAGTGGAGGAGGAAGAGTTATTGGAAATAATTGTCATTTACTACAACAGAGTTAGAACTTCCAACTTATTTATTTCCCATCATTCAGGTTAAAGAGATGAAATGTTGGACTTCCGGCACAAGAGATTTGTTTATAGTGGTGAAAGTTTGTGTAGAACCAGCCACACTTCTTGGATAAGCTGATAATAGAAAAATAGTGCACCAATGTGTCCTAAATTCTCTCGGACAATACTCCACAGGTTTTTAACTCAGAATTTTTCTTTCACCTTAATCAGTCAACCCACCAAAGCATATATATATATATATATATATATATATCGAATTATTCAAGGCTGTTTTGATGGTGTATTTAGCTCTCAGGCCACCATTTCAGAAGAAAGAAGAATCTTTATCAAAGGCTAAATTATAACCCCAAAATCTATTTTCGATCTGGCTACCATCTCTTGGGAGGGCCGGTCTGAAGCGGCCATTTTACCTTAGTTGTCGTGGGAAAATTCAGTGAAACCCTGTTTTCTTTTTCTTTGACCGCTCTTTTTCCCATCACGTGACTCTCATTAAACCATTCTCGTCGGCCTCTTGCTCAAGAAAAACCAGTCTGTCTTTCACTGTGTTTTTCTATCATGTAAAACATCAATCGGGCATTCTAAATGGATTTTCTTTGCAGGTGAGGGACTTCTCTCAAAGTTGAGGTCATTTTCAGGTCACCTATTCATTGTCGTCTTTGCACTATACAGCGTATTCTTTTACATAAAACACCCCCCACACACATACACATATGTATATTTTTATACACACACACACACATACACACACGCACACACACACATATATATATACATATATATTTATAACCTCAAGAAATAAAGTGTTGTGTTCGACACTACACTTGCTAAATAACTTCTAACAGGCACTAACCCAAATGTTTCATCAAGTCTAGAGATACAAAAAGATTGTTATAATTTACAAAAAAGTTTGTCATAATTTAAAAAGAAATAACTTTTCCCTTTTTTGGCTACTGAAATCTAGTTGGTCTGTATGCCAGCTATCCCCTTCCTATTTAGCAGCAGACCAGTAGTCAAAGAGATTTTCTCCAGACCTTAGATTCACCATCTGCTAAGCAAAAATATATCAGTCCCGAGTTTGTCGACGATAACAAAGTTTTATCCGCAAAGAAATTCAGGACTGACAAGCAAATATACAATTAAAAAAAGAATGCTTAGAAGATTTATGCGTTCAGTATATGTACAAAAATTAATATTCACACAAATACATATTTTGTAAATTATTGATTTTTACCAAAATTTATAAATACATAAAAAGACAACAACTGTTTGACTCGACCTCATGTTATTTGTTTGTTTTATAATTCATTTCAGCTTTACAATATTTGAATGATTCCTCTGTTAATAGAGAGAGTTTAAAAACTATGGAAAACTTTGGTAACATGAAACACAATTGGGCTTTTTCAGATGTTTTTGTAGAGATTGTGAAGTTTCCTTATACTCTCCGAGTGCTACTTACCGGATTTGCCTCTATAGTTTTGAGCACAGCCTCGGAATCAACGTTTTTAGGCCTACCCGATGTTGGCTGATTGTCGAAGTTCTTGTGACCCGAGCGAATTTTCTTGAACCATTTGATTACTTTACCTTTCATACAACAAATGTTTTTTGGTAGCTTTTCTAAAGTTCTGGTCCAATTTGAACTCGTAAAGAATAATTTCCCGAATTAGACTACATTGCATTTTCATCTGTGTGGATTTCCAAAGACACACGGAGAAAAGCAATGCTGAACGTGTGAGCGCGCCAACTACCTCGATACTAACAATCACAGCGGGTACCTTTCATGGTTTAAACTACTTCGGTCACGTAATATACGCTCCGCAAATGCTAAAATTTTGCAAAACTTACAAATCACCAAGTAAAAACATTTATATATATTGTACTTATTAAAAAAATCAACACTTATACGAAAACATAATTTGCTTATTTCCAAAAATAATAGTTAAAAAGACAAACTGTTCAACTCAACGTCCTGTTATTTGGTTTGCTTGTTTTATTTCATAATTCATTTTATCACAGTACCCGGAAGACTCTGTTTCTACAACACTAAGCGATATTTTTTTACAGACTCGTTGCTCACAATTTGCCAAATTCACGCTACCCTCGTGACAAGCTACCTCCTCAATCTGATGCACAGAATGCTAAAATAGAACTGCTAGCAACCTTGTTGAATATCAGAGCGAATCTGCGTGAATAATATTTTTAAATATTGGTGGCTCTTTGTCAAAATTCTATTAATCAAAATTTGACTTTGTTTTTAATGAGAGGAGAGAAAATGAGATCCGATTGAAAGCTACAGATTTTGCTTTTTCTTAATATTTGCTAAAAGTAATCCGACCTTGAACCACATCAGATAAAATAGATTAAGCGCGGTGGGGGGAAATTATTTTTTTATAAGGGGAAAAATGGAAAGAACTTCAGATTAAATAAAAGTTCCCTTAAAAGGATTGGAAAATAGATGTTTTCTTTAAAAAAAGACAACGGAGAAAGATCCAATTGATAAATAAATTAAACTAAAGCATATATAGATACGATTGATTTTAACAGCATGTTAACCCGCCAAGGTTTATTTTATGTCTAGGGGTAGAAGAACTACGTTCAGTGTACGTTTAAATTGTGTAGTTATTACTTAAGAGTTACGTAGTGCATTCAATAAGTTTCCAGACTTTTTTGTACAGGCATTTAAAGTTATCGTAGACTCTTGAGAATTCACTATGTTATTGCTATACAATTTTTATGATTTCTGCTATAAACAGCTACAATAGAAATTCTGCTATAAACAGCTACAATAGAATTTCTGCTATAAACAGCTACAATAGAAATTGGAATACACCCTACTAAAGCCTGATTGTCACAGCCGGTGTATTTCAACAATGCAATCAGGACTTTAGAAGAACGGTATGCAATAAAATTGTGTTTTTAAACTGGAAAAAATGCCACAGAAACGTATGGAATGCTTCAGACTGCTTTTGGAGCATCTTGCATGAACCGAGCATTAGTTTTTGAGTGGCATAAGAGATTCAAAGAAGGCAGGGAGTCTGTGATGGATGATGAGAGGTGTGGGAGGAGTAAGGTAGTCAGAACGCCAGAGTTGATTGGCCAGAGGGTTAGGGTTACTATGTTGAGGTTTTAAGGGAGTTCAGGGAGAGATTCCGTCGGAAGAGGCCATCATCCTTCAAATCGGGTCAGTGGCATTTCCAGCAGGACAATGCACCAGTCTACAACTCCATCCTTGTCACAGACTATTTGACCAAGATGGGCATCAAGACAGTTCCTCACCGTCCCTATAGTCCAGACCTTGCTCCCTGTGACTTTTGGTTATTCCCTAAGCTCAGAAGCTGTCGTTATGAGACAATTGAGGAGATGAAAGAGACCGTGACGAAGGTCATTGACACGCTCACACAAGAGTACTTCTATGGGGCCTTCCAGAAGTTGTTGGAACGGTAGAACAAGTGCATTGCAGCTGGAGGGGACTAGAGTTTAGTCTGTGAACTATTAATACATGTGTCCATACGAAAAAAGTCTGAAAACTTATTTAATGATCCTCGTATATATAAAATTGGCCGAACGTAGTCGAGGGTGACCGAAAGGCTTCTTTTACAATAGCTACTACAACGAGGTGTAGGGTCGAGTGCTATTCCCTTTTCTAGATTGCTCTACTTACTCTTGATCTGTAGTTTATAATGCTGAGTTTTAAGCGAGGAGGCATCGTGCCATTTTTTGAGTCTTTGGTATGACTATATATATATATATATATATATATATATATATATATATATATATATATATATATATATCAGTGTGTGGCTTTCATTTATTGCGGACTTTTTTCCTCATCTTGGTAATTTTTGTGTTGTTTCTTCTTTCACTACGTTTCGGCCAAATTTCACCTCTGCCCTTCTTCAGGTGATTTTACCGCGACCTCGGATAGGAATGCTGAGTCTTGTAACCGTATCCCCAGTAATTACTGCCTTCCATAGTTGTTGTCTATCGCACCACGTTTTTGACCAAGTAAACCTCTGGCCGGCTTGGGTAGGATTTGAAACCGCTATCTTCTAAGAAACAACACAAAAATTACCAAGATGAGGAAAAAAAGTCCGCAATAAATAAAAATTAATTCTCAGATTAAGAAACCTCATCTCAAAATGATTCCAGTTAAAGACAAGTGTGGTTTTCACTATTTCACTTGGTGGGTTTGTGGCAGACCAAATGCGGTATAATTTGGAGAGTGTTCAAAATCTGTGATAGAGCTATTATAAAATAACAATAATAAATAAGTATGAATATATTAGTTTTTATAAATATTTATCAAATAGGATGGATGTTCATCTGTGATTCAGGGTTTCATGCCGCTTTATTGCGACAATCATCGGGTAGTAAAGAAGGAGCAGTTTTTAAAATTCTTACACTTACACACACACACACACACACATACATACATACATACATATATATACATGTGTGTGTGTGTGTGTGTGTGTGCGTGTGTGTGCATAAGAATTTAAAAAATTGTACGCCAGGTGAAAATTATTTTTAAAGTTGTATTGAACAATTCTGCTGTGTCTGTGTGTTGTACAAGCTGCAAGTTACATAAATAAATAAATAACATAATGATACTTAGACTGTTATACCTCAATGGTTTAGTGGGTAAAGTGTTCGCCAATGGTAATGGAGGCTTGGGTTCAATCCCAGGTTGCGTCATACCAAAGACTTTAAAAATGGTGCTTGTTACCTCCTTGCTTAACACTCAGCTATTTAAGGCACACCAAGGGTAAAGTGGAGCAATCCAGGGAAAGGAGTAACGCCTTTTATCAAACAAGATAATAAAAATATTTTCTTTGACCAGAGTTTGTCAATAAATTTAAATTTATTCCTATTTCTTAATTTTTCCATTTTATTTTGTCTAACATTTCATCCTCTCCCCCCCCACACACACATTTAAAAGTAAGTAAAATAGGCGACCATTGTTTAGGGTGACCTGAAGGCTCCCTTTTCAATAGCTACTACACCGAGGTGTTGGGAAAGGCGCAACTCCTTTTCCTGGATGCCCCCACTTTACATTGCCTTACAATGCTGAGTGTTAGGCAAGGAGTCATCAGGTAGCATTTTTTGCTGATAGGAAGTTATATGGATAGATATGGAGAAAATGATGGAGGTTGGTATGAACAACCGTAGTTTGCTAGAAAGATGCAGATAAACAGTTATACGCATAGATAGGCAAGAATGATGTAGGTATGTATAAACAGATATATATATATATATTGATAGATAGACGCAGATAGGCAGTCATACAGATATATATGGAGAGAATGATGGAGGTAGGTATGAACAGACATAGATTGCTAGAAAGATGCATATAGGTGGTTATACGGATAGACATGGAGAGAATGACGGTGATAGGTATGAACTATTATAATGTGCTAGAAAGATGCAGATAAACATTCATACGGAGAGATATGGAGAGAATGATGGAGGTAGGTACGAACAGACATATATTGCTAGATAGATGCAGATAAACAGTCATACAAATATATAGAGAGAGGGAATGATGGAGGTAGGTATGAACAGTCATAGATTGCTGGATAGATGCAGACGGACGGTTATACGGATAGATATGGAGTGAATGATGGAAGTGGGTATGTACAAACATTTTTTGCTAGATAGATGCAGATAAACAGTCATACGGATAGATACGGCGAGAATGATGGAGTTAGGTATGAACAGACATATATTGCTAGAAATATGTAGATAGACAGTCATACGGATAGATATGGAATGAATGATGGAGGTATATATATATGGCGTGGGGATTGCTTGAAAGATGTAGATAGTCAGACAGATAGATATTGAAAGAATGATGGAAGTAGGTATGATCAGACATTGATTGCTAGATAGATGCAGATAGACAGTTATACGACCAGATATGGAGAGAATGATGGAGATAGGTATGAACTATCATAATGTGCTAGAAAGATACAGATAAACAGTCATACGGAGAGATAGGGCGAGAATGATGGAGGTAGGTATGAACTATCATAATGTGCTAGAAAGATACAGATAAACAGTCATACGGAGAGATAGGGCGAGAATGATGGAGGTAGGTATGAACTATCATAACGTGCTAGAAAGATACAGATAAACAGTCATACGGAGAGATAGGGCGAGAATGATGGAGGTAGGTATGAACTATCATAATGTGCAAGAAAGATACAGATAAACAGTCATACGGAGAGATAGGGCGAGAATGATGGAGGTAGGTATGAAGTATCATAACGTGCTAGAAAGATACAGATAAACAGTCATACGGAGAGATAGGGCGAGAATGATGGAGGTAGGTATGAAGTATCATAACGTGCTAGAAAGATACAGATAAACAGTCATACGGAGAGATAGGGCGAGAATGATGGAGGTAGGTATGAAGTATCATAATGTGCTAGAAAGATACAGATAAACAGTCATACGGAGAGATAGGGCGAGAATGATGGAGGTAGGTATGAACTATCATAATGTGCTAGAAAGATACAGATAAACAGTCATACGGAGAGATAGGGCGAGAATGATGGAGGTAGGTATGAAGTATCATAATGTGCTAGAAAGATACAGATAAACAGTCATACGGAGAGATAGGGCGAGAATGATGGAGGTAGGTATGAACTATCATAATGTGCTAGAAAGATACAGATAAACAGTCATACGGAGAGATAGGGCGAGAATGATGGAGGTAGGTATGAACTATCATAATGTGCAAGAAAGATACAGATAAACAGTCATACGGAGAGATAGGGCGAGAATGATGGAGGTAGGTATGAAGTATCATAATGTGCTAGAAAGATACAGATAAACAGTCATACGGAGAGATAGGGCGAGAATGATGGAGGTAGGTATGAACTATCATAATGTGCAAGAAAGATACAGATAAACAGTCATACGGAGAGATAGGGCGAGAATGATGGAGGTAGGTATGAAGTATCATAATGTGCTAGAAAGATACAGATAAACAGTCATACGGAGAGATAGGGCGAGAATGATGGAGGTAGGTATGAACTATCATAATGTGCAAGAAAGATACAGATAAACAGTCATACGGAGAGATAGGGCGAGAATGATGGAGGTAGGTATGAACTATCATAACGTGCTAGAAAGATACAGATAAACAGTCATACGGAGAGATAGGGTGAGAATGATGGAGGTAGGTATGAACTATCATAACGTGCTAGAAAGATACAGATAAACAGTCATACGGAGAGATAGGGCGAGAATGATGGAGGTAGGTACGAACAGACATATATTGCTAGATAGATTCAGATTAATAGTCATACGGATAGATATGGAGAGAATGATGGAGTAGGAGAGAACCGACATAAATTGGTAGAAAGATGCTGATAGGTAGTTATAGGGATCGATTTATACAGATAGATCGATAGATATTAACAAGTGTTTTAGTCTCCAAATTGCAAAGTACATTTTATTCTAACTGTATTTCAATACGAACACGCGCACACAGGCACCCGTGCGTACGCACACACACGTGCGGGGATTGGATGTGGGGTCTTGAAATAAAATTTCATCGATTCTTAGATTGGAAGTGACCTTGAATTTTACTTCTTTTTTCTTCCCCCAAAACATTTTAACTGCCTTTTTAATTTATGGAACCCCAAAAAGATATGTCTATGCTCGACATCTCTCTCTTTTTCAATCTCTTTCTCTCTCTCCCTATCACACACACATTATACACACACACACACACACACACACACACATATATATATATATATATATATATAGACACACACAGACCGAGAAGTCACCATGATGCAGTGGCTAACGTGCTGGATTGTGACATGGTAGTGAGTTCGAACTCCGGTCACGCTATTGCGTCAATTTTCGCCCTGACATACCAAGGAAAAATATGAATTTCCTATCCCCCAGCTATGTGTTAAATAGTTCTATTAGAAGGATTGCTTTGGCATTAAATAACCCACGAAAGTTGATGTGCGATTAACCAAAATTCATATATATATATATATATATATATATATATATATATATATATATCCTCAGTTCGGAGTTCAGATGAAACTCACCAGAAGAGACTATTAACTTTTATAAGATACAAAATCATAACTCAAGCACGCACGCATTAATAAAATTCATAAACACATTCATACGAACATATTAGTGATTAGCTTCGTGTAATGGTTTGCAAGCTAATCTAGTAGATCATTGTTTGTGATTTCGTTTCTCAGTGAGGGTAACCTGTTCTTCTGGTGTTGCGCCAATCTACAGAAGTTTATGACTTTATGCACCTAGAATATAACCACTGGGTTTCCCCATTTAAACAGATAGCTAGCTAGATAGATTGATATAAGCAGACTAGGACAGAAAAAATAAGACTGAAATAGATAGCTAACGAGGTACATAGATAGATAGATAAGAACAAGTTGATGGTTTGTGAGTTGGTTAATTAGACAATCCTTGTTGGGTTATTTAATACCGAAGTCAGTATATATTTTTCACTCAATTATATGAACCAAGAAATCCTTACCTTTGATCGATATATTCATACATTGATTAAGAAACTAAGATAGATTGATAGATAGATAGATAGATATGAGCAAACTGATGGCTGCTTCGTTGTTTAGTTTGTAACCCTTTTTTGGTTGTTTAATGTCAAAGTCAGAGTTTTGTTTATTTGCAAACAATTATATGAAGAAAGAAAGTCTTGATTTAGATAGATAGATAGATAGATAGATAGATATACTTTTATAAGTATGCACAAATTTACGTGATATTAAACTTTAGAGACAATGCATGAAAGGAATTCCGATAGAAAAATAAAATTTAAACAAGATATATATATATATATATATATGGGGTGGGGATTGACTGGAATAAAATTAACGGGAACAAAATCAAGTACATGTTCATTTTTCAGTAAGTCATGTGTTGATCAAATGAACAGATGATGTCCGGAGTTATATTCTTGTTCCCTTGCGTTTTGTGTATTGTTAGGTTTAGCGCGAAAGAGAGAGAAAGATGATCTCGAACAGCAGCTGTAACGAGTTGGACTACGGATTCTGGCTCGTAAAAAAAAAAAAGAAAAAAAAAAGAAAAGAAGAAGAGGACCCAATGAGGTAGAAAGAAGGCTACTACTACTACATTGACTGCTCAACGCACAAAAAGGGGCGTGTAACTCTTTCTCAATCCGATTGGCTTTTCTCTTCGTAAAATTCCATCTACAGGCGTCTGTACGGCAAGGATGCGATTAATAATTCACATTGATTTCACTTTCTTCATTATCTATCTATCTATCTATCTATCTATCTATCTTAATCAGTCTGTCCGTATATCGATCTATCAGTCTGTTAATCTATCTGTCAGTCAATCTAAGGCGTATTTCCTTCTGATACTTCTTGTTGGGATTTCTATGCTTCACTTAAAGAAATGATATTTTTCGCAATATATATATATATATATATATATATATATATATATATATATATATATAACTTATAAGCGATGTCTTTCGATGGACCCCTTCACACGGACGTGCAAGTGTTGGCCGACCAACAAGAAATTACTACAGGATGTAGTCTAAAAGACCTGCATTGAGCGATTTAGATAGTGACGAATGGTGAGAGAGAGAGAGAGAGTCAGGGAAATCCATGCTAACAGCACGATACGGTGATGATAAAATATGAGCTGGTGAAGCATCCCTCTCTCTCTCTCTATATATATATATATATATATGAATGTGGAGAAAAGGTAGATTTAGGTAGATCTGAGAATATGATAAAGAATAAATGGAAAAGTGGATATATTGGAACATTGACAACGGATTCAGTTCAGAATATTTCGTTCCTTCTTTATTGACAGAACTTTTTCAATAGAGAAAATGATTTATTTCAAAAGTTTAACAAAAGAAGAAAGAGATAAAAGTATACTAAAGTGAATATATATATATATATATATATATATATATATATATATATATATATATATATATATAAGCTGGCGACGCATAACATTTTTGCTTACCAAAAGAATTAAATTTATATAATCATTTGTTGGACATTAATAGCACAAAACAGAAATACATACATCCAGGAGACAACCTCAAATTTATCGCGCAGTGCTTGTATCTTAATACACACATACTAAACATCACTTATACGTCCACACACAATAATACGCAAATATGACCAACACAAATATGCGAGCGCACACACACACACACACACACACACACACACACACACACACACACACACACACACACTCTCTCTCTCTCTCTCTCTCACACACACCCACACATAGAGTTGTACACAATTCTAACGTTCTTTTTGACTGTATTTTTAAATTTTTTCGATTTCTTCATTATCTTTCGTTCTCAGCCTGATGATTGTCGTTTATAAAGCGTCATGAAACCTGAGGTCGCAGACAAATTTCCATGCTATTAAGTTTATATAAAAACAAATATATATTTACTTATTATCGTGATTTGGAAGGAACCAGTGCTTTCAGTGTGACTTGACTGTAAGTCTTTTTTATATATTTTACTTATCATTATTTAGTAACTTTTGTTTTGATATGACAAACAGGCATTTTAAAAAATATGGGGCTCCCAGTGAGAATCGAGCTCACAACTCAGTTTTATGTTTGTTTGTTTGTTTGAGTTTATGGCATATCAAACTTTGTTGGTTATTTAATGCCAAATCTATTTTTATACTAATGAACAGTTCTATTTCAAACACTTTAGTTTAAAATAAGTACAGAGTTTAATTAAAAAACATTTCTATTTCAAGCTATTAAGTTTAGTCAAATGGTTCTTATTCAAACAATTCAATTTAGTATAAGTATGGTTTTTTTTTACACACAGTTAAGGGTCAAAACAGTTATATTTCGAACAATTCACTCTAGCATAAGTACAGTTTCAATGTCAAAAACAGCTCAATTTCAAGCAATTCAGTTTAGCATAAGTACGCACTTTAGTCCTATTTGATCCATAGATAAGACCCTATCAGGTGTATTCTACAGCCCAAGCTGATTGGGAAATACAAAGAGTTAAATGTAAAAAGTTTCATTTCAGATAATTCAGTTTAGCAAAAACATTCAACTCTCGAAAATACGGCTTAGTTCTATTTGATCCATAGATAGGACCCCATCAGGTGCTACCACTCTGGGACAGATTGTATTGTGTCATATCCAGGATAATCGTTGGAGGAGGGTCTTACCCCTCGGCAGAGGTGCAGTCGGTGTATTCTACGGCCCCAGCAGACTGGATCACCAGGACACTCGTTGGTGGTGGTGGTGGGGAGCTTACCCCTCTGAAGTGGTGCAGTCGATGTATTCTACAACCCCAGCTAAATGGGTAAAACTCAATAGTAGTTGAACTGAGTTTGTTAACCCTTAACTATAATGAGGTGACTCCTGAAAAAAAAAAGAAAAAAAAAAGAAAGAAAAGAATTGCTAATACTGTCGGAATCTAAGCAACTTTTGCAAGCTTCCTGCGAGGCACCCGCTTATCCAACCCACTTTGTGTCACGTTTTGGCCACGTGGATAGTCGAATAACTCCCAACACCATCTAGTTGTAAGTCAGGTAGGTACTCCTTAGATTACTTACAGAAGTTACTTTTTGGGGGCTTCATGCCCCAAAAGCAATTTTGGTTATTTTCAAATCTTTTTATTAATAAAGCTTTTAGTCGCTACTATTATTAATTGGTCACCCATCCAAATACTAGGCAGAGCCACGGTTGCTTAACTTCGTTGATGTAAGAACAGGTGCTATCATCATGTCTAGTCCGTAAGCCACAAATTAAAAAAAAAATAATAAAAAAAATAAACTAAGTATAGCTTAGATGTAGCATTAAGCTACCAGTGTAGAGTACTCAGTGAGGATCTAATTCACTGCTCAGTAGAAGTTGATCTACCAGACAAGCTTGTTAATCATTACACAATGACAAAGTTTCCTTTATTGTTATTGTTGTGATTTTAAACGCATATCAAACTGTTTTGATGTATTTCATGTCAAGACGTTCGGGAATCGTATTCATCAGACATGTATATTTAGATTTTTGTGGAGTCGTTTCTAAAAAAAAAAAAAAAAAAAAATTAAATGCGATGCTTTCAAATACGAATCATTTTTATACAGATCGATTTGCTCCATGGATGGGACCTGAACAGGTATCATTGCTCTGGATCAGAGTGGGTCTGAGAGTAATGGCGATGGAGGTGCTCTCTCTATTCCCAAGATCAGAACTGGAGCCTCACTCCCAGATAGAGTTTAGTATCATACCCAGAATATTGCTGTTGGATTGCTACAGACGCAAGTAGATCCGAGATGAAAAAAATAAAAAATAGATAAATTTAAAAAAAAGAAGAAAAAAAAGGTTTTCTTTAACATTTCTTGATCGAAAGAAGAAGTAACTGCACATGACGTAAAATAATTTTCAGTTTCGTTATAACCTCTTGGTTTTTCTTCAGTCCATTGAATTCAATCAGGTTTTTCTTTCTTTCTTTCAACTCTTTCTTTCCTTCTTTCTACTCGATTTTTCTTTCTTTGTTTCTTTGTTTCTTTCTTTCTTTTGTGCCTTTCTTTCTTTCTTTCTTTCTTTTCAATTTTTGTTTTTTTCGGTAGAAACCATTACCTTTTTCTACTTTCTAAATTTCCTTTGCTCCCCCCCTCTCTCTCTCTCTCTCTCTCTCTCTCTCTCTCTCTCTCTCTCTCTCTCTCTCTCTCTCTCTCTTATTCTTATTTTGTAAACGTCTGTTCCTGCTCCCAAATGCCGACTCCCCACTGCCTACGCATCCCCTCCAAGAAGCACGCGAACACATACCTTAAAAAGTCGAATAAATTATCCCCCCCTCTCTCTCTTTCTCTTTCCTTGTTTTTTCTTTTCGTTTCTTTGTTGATTTTTTTACCTAACTTCATATTACGTATTTCAGCAAAAATCATTTTGATATTGGTGAATCAAATGAAAAAATAAATATCGAAAGCATTGAAAATAAAAAATAAAACATTAAATATACAATTATTATTGTTATTCTGATATTTATATACAGATTTTACTCTTTTATTCCGAAACGCCAAAGAACTCTTAAGAATTCTGAAAAGCTTTACAAACCAAAGAAGAAGAGTTCAAATCGCTTCATAAAACACTATTTTCCCCTATTTTCATTATTGGTTCAAGTGTTCGTGCGGGCAGTTTTGTATTGTCGTTATAATTTCAAACAAGTAGCAAATTGATTCATTTCAATATAACTTGCAATCTTACCTTAGACCAGAGTGTCGTAAATGTGCTTTACATCTAGGATTAGATTGTTGCCCTGCCTTGGATCAAAGTGTTGTATCTGTACACGTAAAAACCTTACAGTAATTTTGAAAATATAAGTTATGTAATATACAGGTGATGACAGTGTTTTTTTTTTTTCGAAGAATATAAAATTTACGGTTAAAATCGTTTTGAAATCAGTAAAATACAGTGCTCAGTGCAAAAAAAAAAAAAAAAAAAAATACCGAGCAACATCACGATATCTCACCTTAAGATTAAATTAAAACAGGGTAAACACTCACGATTCGGAGTTTCACGTGCCTGATTTTCAGGTGAGCTAGGTAGCTTGATAGATATGGACATAATGACGAAGGTAGCAAACTGAGATAGATAGATAGATAGATAGATAGATAGGAGCAAATTAGGATAAAAAAATTCATATAAATCATTTATGATATATTTAATCAGATTTCAACGAACTCATATACTATACTCTGATTGACAGATCGTCGAGGTTCTTGCAACCTGAGCAAAATTTCTTCAACCATCGAAAGAAACAAAGAATTTCATTTGTTATTAAACACACACACACACACACACACATACTTATAATATATATATATGTTTGTGCACATGTTTTTGAGTACGTGTGTGTGTGTGTGTGTGTGTTTGTTATTGCTTAAATTTATTTAAAGAATACACTTATTTTTGCTGAAAAAGGTTGGTGGGAACAAGGTACTGTATGCTGTTTTGAACAAATCCTGGCAGCCTTACTCAACAAAATAATTGTAAGGCTACTTACCTCCCATCTCGCAAGCCATCCAAATAAGCCGAGCAAGAGTGGGTGCTACTGATGAAATAAAGACAAACTCATCAGCAATATTCTCCAATGGACACACCAGCGTCGGTTGACCAGCAGAAACTTTCATCAGCTCAATGTGGACACTGATTGCTGTCTAGAGGACTTACAAGAGTAATAACCAATTAGGATAGATGTTGAGAGTGAGTCACGCCTTGATGAGGAGGATGATAACATATTCATATTTTTCATGATTTTTAATTCTGTTTGATTATGAATAAGTTGGCGACTATAGTCGAGGGTGACCCGAAGGCTCCCTTTTCAATAGCTACTACACATAGGTGTAGGGGAGGGTGCTACTCGTTTCCCTGGATTGCTCTACTTTATCCTTGATCCTAACTTTATAATGCAAGGCGGCATCAAGTACCATGGGATTGAACCCCAATATCCCGGACCATTGGCGAATACTCTACTCATTAGGCCAATGGCCCGGTTGAAATGAATAATAATAATACATAATAATGTCCGTTTTGATTGTATACTGATGTGCAACAATGTACATGGGACAAAATTATGTTGGAGAGAAGTTCCATTGTAGTGTTATGTTAATTCAACAAGCTATTAATTGATATTTCTTAAACTTGGTTTGGTCACACGGTGAGTAATGTTTATTCAAATTTAGTCTGACACACAAACATACACGTGAGACATGATAAAAACAAACCAACAAAAATCGAAAACAAAAGTTTTGCAATATTTTTGTCCATGCTTGTTTATTGGGCGTATATCACTTGATCTAAGCAGTTCAAACCCAGGTTCATACCCGCTGTGGTCGGTAGTATAGTGGTAGTTAGTGGGCTGAGAGGTTGTGCATTGATTCACTCCGTGTGAGACTTGTAAGTCGAATAGATGAACGTGCAACAGGAACTTACGTATTACGAGTTCAAACTGAGCCATAACGATGCAGATGCAACCAAAAACATTTGGTAATGGTTGGTTGGTTGGTTTTTATGGCATATCAACCTTTGTAGGCTATGTAAAGCCAAATCCTTTTTTATGCAAATAATCAGTTCTATTTCAAACAATTCAATTTAGCATGAGTACACAGTTTAATTGTCAAAAACACTTCTATTCCAAGCTATTCAGTTTAGTCAAACAGTTCTAATTCAAACAATTCAGTTAAGTATAAGTATAGATTTTGTTTACACACAGTTAAAAGTCAAAACAGTTCTATATTAAACAATTCAGTTTAGTTTAAGTACAGTTGCAATGTCAAAAACAGTTCCATTTCAAAAAATTCAGTTTAGCATAAGTATGCAGTTTAAGTGAAAGGTAAAGGTACAGTTGATCACATTACTGTAATCAGATGGTTGAAGAAATTTTGCTCAGGTTGCAAGAACCTCGACGATCATGCAAGGCCCGGTAAGCCTAAAACTATGAATTTCAAGGCTGAACTCCAAACTATCGAGGTAAATCCGGCGAGTAGCACTCGGAGAGTATCAGGCGAGCTAGGCATCTCACAGTCCAGGGTGGTTAGTCAACTTTATGACCTTGGCAAAATCTTCGGCGGCATCTGAATTGTGCCACACGTTACGAAATTATTTCAAAATTCACGCAAGTAACAATAGGTAGCAAGTTTGAATAACCATAGTTTTCTGGCAGTGTTTTGACTTAAGCTTATCCTCGTATGACACAAGGCCAAATTAGTGGAGCGTTCAGTTAAGAATGAAACCACTCGTCTTATAGACTTGGTTACTGTATATTATTTTATCGATATTTCTGTTTGCATCTTAATTTTGAAAATATGTATTGATTTTTTTAAATCTTGAAATAAAAACGAAATAAATTTTTTATATCTTTTTGCATCTTTTTTTATTATAATATTTCTTATATTTTTATACATCTTTTTAAGAGGGTCGTCCAAAAAGTTATAAAGCTCGTCAAGAAGAAAGAGCCACAGATTAACATTTTTGTCGTTGCAACACGCTATCACTTCTCATAAAACTTGAAGTTTAATCCAGATTTCTGTTTTAATTTCTGTACAGGTGAGGCCAATATAAAGACGAGAAAGGTACGACAAATCTAAAATCTTGGTGAGGCTTAGAACTTTTGGAACGGCCCTCAGATATTTTTACGAAAAAAAAAAGAAATATAATCAAAATGTAGGGGAAAAGAAAGAAAGAAAGAAAGAAAGAAAGATTAAAAAAGAAAGAAAAAAAAAACACGATAAAAAGAAAGAGAATGAAATATCATTAAGAAGAAAGAAAGAATAAACTGTAAGGGAAAAGAAAAAAATGTATGGAGAAGAAAGAGGGAATGAAATAAATAAATAAAAAAAAAACTTACGAAGAAAACTAAAAGGAGAAAGAAAAAACAAAGAATGTAAGAAACAAAGAAAGAGTACAAGAAAAAGAAATCTTATTAAAAAGTGAAAAAAAAAAAGAAAAAAACTGCAGAAAAAAAAGAAACAATATATGAAGAAAGAAGGAATGAAAGAAAGAGAGAAAAAAGAAAGAGAAAAGAAAAATAGAATAAACAAGGAAAGAAAGAAAGAAAGAAATATAAAGAGAGTAAGAGAAAAATGTAAAGAAAAAAGATGTAACCATATTTGTTTTAAGGAATATCTTTTTTTCATCTTTAGCAGGTTTCAGACATTAATTGAATATCTAAGAACAGATCTCTTGCATATAAGGAAGTTGGCTGACCGTAGTTGAGAGCGACTCGAAGGTTCCCTTTTCAATTATGCCCCCTACACCTCGGTGTAGGGGGCGCTATTCTTTTCGCTGGATTGCTCTATTAACCCTTAATCCATATCTTATAACGCTGAGTGTTAAGCAAAGAGGCAACCCTTATCATTTTTGAGTATTTGGTTTGACTCGAGCTGGGATTGAACTTCAGTCTCTCAGTTCATTGGTGAACTCGTTAACCATTTTGCCAATTTTTAAATATGCACGCTTGAACACCTTTTATGATAAAGTAATAGTCTTTAAATTGCGGTCTCGATGTCTAAACAGAAATGTAAGACCTCTTCCCACAGTGAGTTCCCTGTATGACACTAAACCATGCGATGATGAGGCTCCTGTAGTTTTGGGGAATGTGGAGTACCTCTTCATCACCATTACTACCAAGTCCACTCTGATCGAATGGTAGTACATATTAGGGTTTCATCTATGGGTCAAATAGAAAAATTCAATCATTTACAATAATTGAAATCGTTTAACAGTGAACAAACAAATGACTTTTAAATTTGATTTGTACTACGGAGCAATATTTGAAATTATTTAACTGTCAGCGGATAAAACTGTTAGTCTTAGCTATAGTTGAAGCCATTTAACTGAGAGCAAACAAATAAACCCTGGGTCGTGTAAAAATTGTTACCTACAAACTATTCGTTTACAAATTATACGTATATGTATATATAAACAAGATTTGGCATTAAATAACCTACAAGGGTTGATATGCCGTAAAACACAACCAACCAGCCTTCTTTCTTTCTTTCTTTCTTTCTTTCTTTTCCTCATACGTTTTATTGTTTCTTTCTTATGTTTTCTTCCTTTTTCTCTACAATTTTTTCTTTCTTTGTTTCTTGGGGTCTGGGTTTTTTCTTTCTCCTTTAGGCTTTGTTCTTTCTTTCTTTCATTCTTTCTTTCTTTCTTTCTCCATAAATTTCCAATTTTTCATTTTCTACAAAGATTTTTTTGTCTTTCCTTGTTTTCTTTCTGCCCTGATTGAGCTAATCGACTGATCGCTTCCTTATTCTAAATATTTTTGTTTTTTTAAAGAAATAAAGACTTTTACCTCTTTTCCCTTTGTTCACACTTCCTCTTTCTCTCTCTCTCTCTCTCTCTCTCTCTCACACACACACACACACACACACACACACACACACACACACACACAAACACACACAAACCAACCATTCGTTTTTGTGTCTCTACCTTTTCTTTATTTCATCATATTTATTTTTTTCATCCAGATACCTTATTCCAGTCGACCTACTGACACCCCAATTCCTCACCACACCTTCCAAAAGCCCATCTGTGACTCCATTTTTATTTCATCATATCATCATAACCTCTAACCTTTCCAATCAAAGCTGTTTTGGGGGGCCGACCTCAAATATCAAACCCCATCCTTTATTCGTAGACCTCGTTGGTATGTGTGATTTGCAACGCAAACGGTTTCGTGTGTTTTCATGGAGATGTTGGTGTAAATATATAAGTATAGATATGTAAGCATGAATATATAAGTGTAGATATTTAAATGTACGTACGATTTGTGTTCCAACTTTTTGGATAGACTTACTTTATTGAACGTCTTCTTTTAAAATTGAATGCGTGTCTTTGTGCGTGGGAGTACTGACACCTTTTCGATCATACCAAATAAGGATTACATTAATATATATATATATATATATAGAGAGAGAGATAGAGAGAGAGGGACGCTCGTAATGTAATGTTTATCGTCGTAGGAAATGGACACGGTGACCCAAGTTCAAATCCTGGACTTGGCTGTTTGCATCTCCCATACCGCAAATACTCCAGCGAAAGGTTTGAATCCAGCAATTCTCCCTCCAGCTAAAGGTAAATAGTTGGATAGATTGGGTTCTTTAACCTTGTTATGGCAACCGGTATAGGAGAAGGAAAACTCTGAATTCAAACGCGCTAAACTCAGCTTAAAACATTGATCTTGTGTCATGCAAAGGGGTTGGGTAAACGTACGCACTCAAACACACACATATATATTTTTTATTTTGTTTCTTTGTTTAATGGCCACAGCGACACGGGAACCCTATACTCTCTCTCTCTCTTTCTCTCTCTCTCTCTATATATATATACAATTAAAAAGTGACTTTGTGTCATATCCTGCTCGTACGTAGGGGTTGAGTAAACACTTCTGAGAGACAAATGAGACGTGGCGCTTTAGTTGAAGGCAATTTTAAAACAATTCGTATGAACTCGCCCACACACAATATTCTTTGATATATATAATTGAAAAGAGAAGAGACTTGAGAAACCAAGTGTCAAGTATGGTGAACTGCAGAATGAAAGAGCATGTACGTCTCATGGGTCTAGATCATACTCTTCTTAGTATGGCTAAGAACTTTTCGTTACCTCTTCTGATAATTATGCATAAGTCCCTTATTCAACTGCTGAAATTACGACAATATTCCTTCAAACAACACTTTCATTGATTTCAAGGCTGAAATATCATTAACCTTAACCAAGGACACCATAGCAGTACATCCTGATATCACTAATTTAATTCTCCAGCTCAATATGAAAATGATCAACGCAAGCCTCCTTACATATTTCACGTTTAGTGACATAGTTGACTTTGTAAATACATCCTCGATATCTTACTTCGACTGGAAATGTTAGGTTGAAAAGAAAGTTTTGCCGCATTATTTATGATGGCTTTAAAGTCGTTTGATTATATAAAATACGTTTCTGCATATAACATACTCTTATTAGCTTTACTCTTTTATTTCAATAACGTTTAATCTCAAGGGGAATACTTTTTTAACTGACGTGAACCATAAAAATGCGTATAGATGAGACCCATTCGAGACACAGCCTGTTTTATAGGTTCTAAAAGGGTTCATCAGTTTCAAAAGTAGCAAGGAATATTTGCGCTTTTAATGGCAATAAAGTCTTAAGTGTCAGGAAATGCCATCCAGAAATATTCATTGTTGATCGGGGGATCTTACACTCAAAGATAATCCTCGTTTTGGGTGATTTTAGTCGACAGTTTAATAAAAGACATTTCTAAGCCGAGAGCTGGAGAAATGGCCAACGAGTTCAATACAACCTATGTAACAATCATAACTTGACTAATGCTTTCCATATGATGATAAGTGTTCTCAACTTATTCAGCGACCCAGCGTAACGGTAATTATTGTAGGAAATAGAATCGTTGACCCGAGTTCACTGCCTGGACGAAGCTGTTTGCGTTCCGCTGCGTTCTAATGCCACTCTAGCTTGGGTAAATAGAACAGATTGAGTTATTTAGCCTTACTGAGAGACCGGGGTTCAATATCAGGTCGAGGTACCCCAAAGACTAAAAAACAGTACTTAGTACCTCGTTGTATAAATTCAGCATTATAAGGTACGTACCAAGAGTGGAGCAATCCAGGGAAAGGAGTTGCTTCCTCCCCTACAACTCGGTGTAGTAGCTATTGAAAAGGGAGCCTTCCGGTTGCCCTCGACTACGGTCGGCCAAATTTACTTTACTTAGACAACTAGTCTAAGAGAAGGAAAACTCAATTTAAACCAAGGGTAATTAGCTTGAAAATTGACCTTGTGTCACCTTCTGCCATGACGGAGGGGTTGGGAAAATACATACAAACATGCATGAATACAGACACACACAAAAACAGACGCACAAAGATATTCCTTTCGCTTTTTAAAACGTTCGTCAGCGTGTTTGTGTTGCTTTTGTCCTAAAGTTTGTGACAGATAGGTTCTTCGGCCTTCAAAGATACCATTCGACTGCAATTCGTTATTAGATGATATAAATATACCAGGAATGTTTTTGTATATGATGCGACTTCAAATCTTGTTTTCTTCCGAATGATCACAATTTCGAGACCTACAAATGTGTTAGTAGCTAACTATGCGATGGAAGATATATATATATATATATATATATAGAGAGAGAGAGAGAGAGAGAAACTTAGTCTGTCCGATTGATTATCAATAGTTCGTGGGAGAGAAAAAAACAGATTTATGCGTTTCTAAAGTGCATTAGTACGAAGAGAAACATAATCAGCTTCGTGCAGATTTTGAACTCGGCCTAACGGTTTTAATTCCTGCAATGATGATCGTTACTTTAAGCGTTAAAAGGACACCCTCTTTTTGGGAGGAAGGAGCGCCTTACTATTCGGCTGGGGATACTGTCAGCGACAGGGCTAGATAATAGTTGCGTAACCAAAAGTGGAAAACTCGGATAAAAGTAGAGAGTCCACACATAATTGGAGAGCATACATAATTGAAGAGAACGCATAAAAGAAAAGATCAACCAAAAGACACGAATAAAATAACTTTAAAGCCATTGTCCGTTTTTATTTTTTATGTTAAATGGAAACACAATAAAGAAATCAGTTTCAAACTAAATATGTCATTTTTTTACGATAAAATTGACATGTTTGATATTTCGTGAGTTTTTATTGACAAGTGTCATCAACAAGGACACTGTGAAGAGTAACTTTCACGTTTAAATAAGTGTGTCATTCATCATCATCATCATCGTGTCGTGCCGCTAGCACGGATATCCCTGACCCTCTCTCGCCACTTTTCCCTCTGGCAGGTCTTCAGGGCTACATCCCGTATCCTCACATAGCTGCTGTATGTATGTTCTAGCTGGTCGTCCTGCTTTTGCTCGGCCATATGTGGGGGTCCATAGGAGTACATTACTTATGAGCTCGTCCCTACTTCTCCAGCAGTGTCCTGCGTGCATGGTTCGTGTGTCGTTCATAAAAGTTATATTTATCTGGAATTGGGACTTTGGATTCAAGAAAAGAAAGATTGCTTGGATTATCACGTGACAAGTTAGATTTATCTGGAATTGAACTTAGAATTTAATAAAAACAAATATTGCATTGGATTATCATGTGACGAGTTATATTTATCTGGAATTGGAATTAGGGATATGAGAAAAAAAAAAATATTACATTGGATCATCACGTGACAAGTTGATTTATCTGGGATTGGGAATTGGGATATGAAAAAAAATATTACATTAAATTATCACGTGACAAGTCATATTTATTTGGAATTGGCGTTAGGGAAAAAAGAAAAAAAAAGATTACATTGAATTATCACGTGACAAGTAAATTTATCTGGAATTTGGACTTAGGATATGAGAAAAAAAGATTACAGTGGATCATCACGTGACAAGTTATATTGATTTCGAATTGGGACTTGGGATATGAGAAAAAAAGGATGCCATTGGATCACGACATGACAAGGAAATTCATCTGAAATTGGGATTTGGGATATGAGAAAAAATGACATTGTATCATCACGTGACAAGTAAATGTATCTGGGATTGGGACTCGGGATATAAGAAAAAATTTTTACATGGGATTATCACGTGATAAGTTAAATTCATCTAGAATTGGGACTTGGGATATGAGAAAAACGGGAGTACATTGGATCATCACGTGACCAGTTACATTTATCTGGAATTGGCAATAGGGATATAAGAAAAAAAGATTACATTGGATTATCACGTGACAAGTTACTTTGATCTGGAATTGGGACAAGACATATGAAAAAAAGGTTACATTCGATCAATATGTGACAAGCAAATTTATCTGGAATTGGGATTTGGGATATGAGAAAAAATGATTACATTGTATCATCACGTGACAAATTACATTTATATGGAATTGGGACTTGGCATACGAGATAAAAAAGATTATATTTGATTATCACGTGACAAGTAAATTTATCTGGAATTGGGACTTAGTAAGTGAGAAAAAACAGATTACATTGAATCATCACGTGAAAAGTTATATTTATGTGGATTTGGGACAAGGGATATGAAAAAAAAAAGATTACATTCGATCAATACGTGACAAGATACATTTATCTGGAATTGGGACTTGGGATATGAAAAAAAATGATTATATGGGATCATCACATGACAACTTACTTTGATTGGGACGTGACAACTTACTTTGATTGGGACGTATTGGGACGTGGGAGATGAGAAAAAATAGATTACATTGGATCATCACGTGACAAGTTACATTTATCTGGGATTGGGACTTGAGATATAAGAAATAAATGGTTACATTGGGTCATCACGTGACAAGTTACATTTATCTGGAATTGGGTCTTGGGGGTATGAGAAAAATGGATTACATTAGATCATCACGTGACAAGTAAATTTATCTGGAGTTGAGATAAGGGATGTGAGAAATATATAATTACATTGGGTCATCACGTGACACGCAAATTTAGGGATATTAGAAAAAATAGATTACATTCGATCATCACGTGACAAGTTACATTTATCTGGAATTGGGATTAGGGATATGAAAAAAAAACCGATTACATTCGATCATCACGTGACAAGTAGATTTATCTGGAATTGGAACTTGGGAAAAAAAAAAAGATTACATTGGATCATCACGTGACAAGTAAATGTACCTGGAATTGGGACTTGGGATATGAAAAAAGATTTAATTTTTTTTAATTTCGCGTGACATTTACATTTATCTGGAATTGGGATTAGGGATGTGAAAAATAAAAAAAGATTACATTGGATCATCACGTGACAAGTAAATTTATCTGGAATTGGGACTTGGGATATAAAAAAAAAATTGCGGCTGATCATCACGTGACAAGTATGAAAATTATGACGTAGCACTCAGAAACGAATCATCAGAGACTTAAAAGACTATTGGATACACAGGTTGGCTGATTTGAATAACGCCATCGGCATCATGACTCCTTTTAATTTCTCTTGCCATCATTCCCGAAATGTTTTTCATCCTCAGCAAGTCCTCAAGACAACATTAACTATCTGCACAGACCAGTTGAATGTAAGTCTTTGCAAATCGGACATCACAGGGTGTATCCATGTGGAGGTGTCCATGTGAAAACGTCACTTATGGGTTCGTTCTTCCTTTTCAAGTATGCCTCACTTAGGTGGTTTGCGAAGTAAGAAGTGCACTTAAAACTGCTGTTTTATAGGGTTGCTGCTTTCTTGTGTAATTTTCTTCGAGTCCTTTCTCTAATCGTTTCGTTAGGGTACAAATAATACAAGAATACAGTAGTATTGACCCGAACACGGCTTGGAGCGATTACCGTTTTACTTTATGAGAGATCAAATTTCCTATGATAGCAGTCCATGTTACACCTAAGCGTATGCAGACATCACTTTCTGTAGATGAGATATTGTTACCAAGGTATATGCCTTGGCGTACTAATCTTAGAGGCTGGATATTTAATGCAGAGATGGCACCACGTAGAGACCAATACCTCTTGCAGACTGCTCTAGGCTATGCAGTATATATATATATTACCTGGTCAAGCCGAATCACTCTCTCTTTTCTCTCTCTCTCTCTCTCTCTCTCTCTATATATATATATATATATATATATATATATATATATATATATATATATAATCTAAAACTCTAAGCAAAATTGGATATTTTATGCCTTGAGGTTTGAGAATCGTGTTCACTGTACATTTATATTCACATTTTTGTGTAGTTGTTTCTTAAGAGATTTTTTTGTACGCAGTTAAATTTATTAATAATTTGCACACAATTGTATGGTTTTAACTTTTTCTGTCAAATACAAATAATTTACACAGATTTGTATGGTTTCAAGTATTGATTTCTCTAATTATTTCTATTTAATAAGAGATTTGTTTGCACACTGTTATATGGTTTCAAGTAACTAATAATAATCCCGAGTAAATAATTAAAGTTTTCAATAACTATTTTAATTTTTCTACTGTTATACAACATCAAGAATACGAAAAATTTTCAAACAGATTTATTTGACCTATAGATGGTAATCTAACAGGAATTACCAATTGGGCTAATAGTAGATCTGGGAGTAATAAACTATATAGATATTTAAAAGACACCCTTTTTATGGGGGTGGGTCTTATCCCGCTGCAAGAGATACAGTCAGCTTATTATAAACCACACAAATTCAGCGTAGTTGTTGAAAAGGCATTACTACTGAGGGGGCAGGATATGAGGAGAGTGCTCCTTTGTCCCCTTTCTGACTGCAACTGCTTTGAATGCTGTTTTTCAAGGCAACAAGACCCTCTTCTATTTGGCTTACTTTGTCAACGTAATCTTCTTTTGGAACTGTACCAGTCGAAATAGACATCTTATTACGCACTTGTACCTATTCTATCTATTGTGTAAAATCACACAGCTGTTTTTTTTTACGCTTGTTTACATATATCTCACTCCTGAAACACACCCTGTTTCAATAAACAAAGACAGGTGACTGCTCAGCGACCCACCCTGACGTTTACCGAGTGAAAAACATGAAGGTATGTGAGTTCTAATAGTTTTAATTTATGATTTCACTCCCCCATCAACCCATAACTACCTCAAGATATTTATATGCCACCCCACGCAGATAAATGTGACACAAATTCTTTTTCAGTGTGGCGTAACTAGCACATGACTCAATCTCAGATTTTATAGTGGGTCAGCCAGATAATGCCCGATTACTTCAATTCTTGCTGCAGACATCAAGATATGCAATCCGCCCTGTCGATGGGGCTTGGAATACGTTGATTGTGTTCTCTGCAGAGGAGTAAGACCCCTAAAAAAGAAGTATCTTGTATATAATACTAAAGTGCATCTTGTGGTGAGGCTCCAGGTCTGGAGACATGAGTGTAGATTACCCATTCACTGCCATTACTCCCTGGTTCCCTCTGACCCTGAGGGGTAGTACCTGTTAGAGAGAGAGAGAGAGAGAGAGAGAGAGAGAGAGAGAGAGAATTAAAGAAGAATAGAAGCAACGAAATACCATACACATCTGTGTATATATCGATCCCGTGTAGAGGTCGACCATTCATTTATGATCACAAAATCATTAAATAGTAGAAAAATTTTAATTAAAAAAGTGCTTGAATACTACTAATCATAAAAATTTAGATTTATCGCCTTTTTTTTCAAAAATTGGACTAATCAGATTATAAAAAATCGTTTCCATATTTTGCTTCCGCACCCTGTACCCATGTATCGTCGTCATCATTTTTTTTTTTGCTTTAAATTTACGTTTTCATAATCTGACTTAATACACAAATCTCTACGTTATTTTCCATTTTTTTCCTTCAATTTATTCAAGATTTTTATGTCCTTTTTTAGGCGTGTACTAACGACACGAATATGTGTGATTTCGAGGTTAGTGTAGCGGGAGATATGAAGTCGGTGGTATGTTAATGCAGTGGGGAGATACTCCCTAGAGGACGGATCCTCGGGCAATAGCGTTCAGTTAATTATTATTGGCTTTCAGTCCCTAAGGGTCGAAGAATGAGAAGAAAAAAAAAGATATTCGGATTTTTCCTTTTTAGACTTGTTATTTCATTTCCCACCTGAAATCTCTCTCTCTCTCTCTCTCTTTCTCTCTCGGCCACTCTCTCGCACACACTCACTCTCTGCCTTTTTTCTTAACTTCCATACTCTCTTTTTCTCTTTTATCTCTCTTATACTTCCTGTCTATCTATCATTCTCTTTTTTTCTAACTTTCTCTTTTTAACTTTTCGATTTCACATCCTTTCACCTCATTTTTCCATTTCTTCATCTTTTGGTCCCTTCTTTTCCTCCATTTCTTTTATGTGCTCCTGCTCTCTTTCTCTTTCTTCCTATATCAATTCTCTCGGTTCCAGTCTCTCTCTCTCTCTCCCTCTCTCTCTCTCTCTCTCTCTGTTTCTCATTTTTGGTCATATTCTCCCTTACAATTATATTATTTTTTCATCAACTTTGTTTTCTCTAACTTCTCTTCCTCTTTTCTCTTTCTCTCTCTCTTTCCCCACTCTCTTCTTTCTCACCCTTTCTCGTTTCTTCTCCCTCTGTCTTTCTCGTCTTCTCTTTCTTTCCGCTTTTTTTTTTAACTCTCGTTTTCTTCCTCTAATTATGCCCACACTGATTTTGGTGGTTTTGAACATTGACGCTTGACCAAATTCAAATAAGCATCAATAAATTCTTTACGAATTTTAGCCGCGCGCTATCGAAACCATAAATTCCCCTAACATTTCATAACAACATATTTACCTTCCTATATTCATAGCAATTATTAAGGAGGCTATTGTTTAAGGGGAACTCGCATGGCAAATCGGTAACGAGCTGAACTGCAACATCGCTAGAAGCAAGTTCGAATCCAACTCGAGCTATTACATTTACTTTCGGACTATTATCCTTAAGAAATAGCCCCATTTGCTAGGGCTGTAGAATATACCGACTGCATCTCTGCAGAGGGGTAAGACCCCCACCCACCCAACAAGTGTCCCAAATATGAAACTAAATAATCTGATGTTGAGGCTCCAGTAACGCTGAAGCTTTGGTGAGGGCAAAGTACTTCTTCATTGTCATCGCTCCCAGGTCCACTCTGGCCCAGAGTGGTAGTACCTGAAATGGTTCTATCTGTGGATTAAATTGAACTGTTTGACATTTAAACTGAGTGCAAACAAGCAACTTATGCTTAATTGAATTGTTAGAAATAGAACTGTTTGAACACTTAACTGTATGTAAACAAAAGACTGATGTTTAATTGAATTTTTAGGGATACATAGCTATACTTGGGACCATTTTGTTGACTTATGTTTACATATCAAATATATATGTGTAATCCAGATTTTGCATAAAAATATCTATAATGGTTGTTATGGCATAAAATCAAACCTTAGGAAAGATATAACTCCCTTTTCTTCTCAGCTATGAGTTAAAAAGCACAACTTCTGTTTTTATACAAGAATGAGTTTGTCATCAAATAAACCCCGGAGATAGATATACTATTAAACGAAGAAGCTAAACCAAAGTATATATATATATATATATATATATATATATATATATATTGTTATCCCCAGACAGACTGTTTCGTTGTATCACAACTCTTCAGTGTGGCTAGACACGTAGGACGCTTGAAGCTGGAATCGAAACCCGCCCAACTTTACGTTAGACTTAGTATCAGACCGCTCGGCCTACAAGCGTATCCCGCCAGTTCGAGAATTATAAGGTATTAAGTAGCAGTGTTCGTTTGTTTACATTTTATACCTTATCGGATACCAGAGTGCTCAATTCGTTCGAAGAGCTTTGCGTTAAAGAAGATAAAATCCAAATATGAAAAAAATATGGGTAATCAGACGCATGTATGATGAGAAGAATTTGTTTCATATCCTTTGGAAAGGTATAGATCCGATTATCTCTCGAGTTATGGGTTAAATAGTACTCCTATTACTCTTCTACAAGGATGTATGTGGCATTGAATAACCCACGAAGGTTGATATGCAATAAAAACAAAGAAGGCGAACCAACTATTGATTAACTCGTCAACCTCAGCGCCATTATTGTCGTCTAGTTTAATGAATTGGGGAAATTTATTCAGAAATTCATGAGCGTGCGAAAAAAAGGTGAGTTATTTTCGTACTGTTACTGCTCATGGGTGGGAAAAGAGTATCAAAAAATAATCAATAAAGAAAAATAAATCGATTGGTCATTTACAACTTTTCTTAATACTTAGGCGAGTCAAAAGTTTTGCAATATTTTGGTATATACTACTTCGTGGCATGTTTCTCACGTGACCGAAGCAGTCCGAAGCTTTGTAGGTACCCACTGTGGTAGTTAGTTTCGTGGCAGTTGGGCATTGCTTCACTCCGTGTGTGAGTTGAAGGCTGCACAGATGGACGTGCAACGTTCTCTAATTCGTGAACTCATGGTTTACGAGGTCGAACTGGACCATAACACAACCGAAAAAAACTAAAATAATTCTTCCGCGAAAAGTAAAGTCGCAGTTGAGTACAGTACAATAATCAAATGATCAAAGAAATTTCACTCTGGTTACAAGAACAGTGACTATTAGACAAGGTCAAGTAGGCCTAAAATCGTGGATTCTGAAGCCATGGAGACAAATCCGGATAGTAGCATTCATAGAGAATCAGACGAGATCGGCATCACACAGTCCAATTTTGGAATATTTTGACATAATTCCACTGTTCCGAATCATTTTGCTGACGTTGTGACAGTGACGAACCACAAGTCGTAGTAAAATTCGTGATACGAATTTAAACCCTGGACCCTTGGAAAAGAATCCATCAGTTTTCTTCCATCAGCAATGAGTAAATAGTAGAGCACAATCGACTTTGTGGGGGGGGGGGTCCTCGTGGTGTAAAGGTTAAAGCGATAGACTGCGAAATCGTAGTACGCGAGTTCGAACTCCAGTCGAACTATTGCGTTCACTTTCGGACAAATACCCTTGGGAAAGGTATGAACTCCCTCTTCCTCGCAGCTATGGGTTAAATAGTACCAATATGTTCTTCTCGAAGTATGGCTTTGGCATTAAATAACCTACAAAGGTTGATATGCCATTAAACAAAGAAAATAAACAATCGAGTTTTAGCCTTTGTTAGGCAACCGATCTAGGAGAAGGAAAACGCTTAATTCAAACCAACTGTATTTGATCAATTCCTTTGCCACGGGGAAAATATGACACATGGTTGATTTTTAAGCGAAGTAAAACTAGTTCGAATTCAAAGTTACCAAAGCAAGGCTAGAGAACCCAGTCTGCCTTACTATTTAACCATGGCTGAGATGAATTCATGACTTTCCTATTGCTAAATAAAATGCAAATAGCTTCGTCCAGGATTTGAACTCGGGGCGCCAATTCTAGTTTCTATGACAGTAACGGTAATGCCAAGAGCGCAACATCAACCAATAGTACTCCATAAAGAATGACCTTGCCTCTCGTCCTGGTGGTGTAACGGTTAGTAAGCTAGACTAGCGAACCTACACGAGTGAGTTCGAGTCTCATTGGGTGCCCCATTCATTCGGCCTTGTGCCACATCGAAGCAAAGAGCTTTGTAAATTACCTCTCGTCCTGATTGTGGAAGAGGGATTGGTTTAATCAATTACCGTACCCATTTTGTTTATATTCATTCTGAAGGAAGTGGGGAACTTCCTAATGTTAAAGAGATAACTCTAAGTCATTTCTGTATCATTCATTTCCGTTCTATAAGATGTGGGTTTGTGAGTTAGCGTTTGTGATCAATTACAAATACTTCAATCAAATACATTTTTCTCTTTAAACTTCATGAAGCGATATTTCATTCTTTTTCTATCTTTAAATAGCAATCTGGGTCAGAAAAAGACATTTATTCTATGAAAACATTTTTTATATTTCAGGATTATAATAAGATTCGTACATACATCAGATAAGATAATATTATGGACTGTGTCAGTTTGAAAATTATCATAAATAAAGTTATTGAACTTTGCGTAAAAAATATACATACGATCACATGCAAAGAGAGATTATTATTTTTTTCAGCACAAATACACATACACACACACATACACACATACACACACATTTACATATGAGTGGGTGGATGTGGATACGATGAAAAGGAAAGGCAACTAGGGAGGAGGATCATGATGAATAAGATGTTTATATTAATTTGTTAACCACGTTCTTATTAAGCATGTTTAAAAGATATATGAATACATTCATGTAAACGCGTCATAATGGCTACCATCGTAGGAAATAGAGACAGAGAGCCGGGTTCAAATCCTCACCAATGCAGTTAACATTTACATAGCGTTACAACACTTGGAAAAGGTATGAATAAAACAATTCCCTTTCCAGCTATGGGTAAATAGTAGAGCAGACTAAATTCTTTAACTGGAAATGGCAACATCACTTGAAAAAAGAAAACTCTGAATTCAAAGTTGTTAAACTCCGCTTAAAAAGTGTCCTTATATCGCATCCTGCTCGTGCTGAGGAGTTGTATATATATATATATATATATATATACATGGTGCATTCAATACGTTTCCAGACTTTTTTTTTTGTACAGGCATTTAAAATTCTCGTAGACTCTTGAAAATTCAGTATGCTATTGCTATACATTTTATCAGATGACTGAACAATTTTTATAATTTCAGCCTCAAATGAACAGCTACAGCAGGGATTGGAATACACCCTACTAAAGCCTGATTGTTTCAGTTGGTGAATTTCAAAAATGCAATCTGGACGTCAGGACACTTTAAAAGAACGATATGCAATAAAATTATATTTTAAACTTGGAAGAAATGCCACAGAAACGCATGGAATGCTTTAGACTGCTTTTGGACCATCTTGAACGAATGGAGCATCAGTTTTTGAGTGGTATAAGAGATTCAAGGCAGGCAGGGAGTCTGTGAAGGATGATGAGAGGTGTAGGAGGAGTAAGGAAGTCAATACATAAGAGTTGATTGGCCAAAGGGTTAGGGTTAGGGTTACTATGTTGAGGTTTTAAGGGAGTTCAGGAAGAGATTCCGTCGGAAGAGGCCATCATCCTGGACAATGCACCAGTCCACAACTCCATCTTTGTCACAGACTATTTAACCAAGATGGCCATCAAGACAGTTCCTCAGCCTCCCTATAGTCCAGAC
This sequence comes from Sepioteuthis lessoniana, assembly GCA_963585895.1. NCBI lineage: Eukaryota > Metazoa > Mollusca > Cephalopoda > Myopsida > Loliginidae > Sepioteuthis > Sepioteuthis lessoniana. Next base: position 89,621 of record CAUZXS010002141.1, read on the forward strand.
CTTGCTCCCTGTGACTTCAGGTTATTCCCTAAGCTCAGAAGCTGTCGTTATGAGACAATTGAGGTGATGAAAGAGGCTGTGACGAAGGTCATTTATACGCTCACACAAGAGGACTTCTATGGAACGGTAGAACAAGTGCATTGGAGCCGGAGGAGATTACTTCGAAGGGGAGTAGAGTTTCACGTGTGTACTATCAATAAAAGTGCCCATACGAAAAAGTCTGGAAACTTATTTAATAATCCTCGTATATATATATATATATATATATATATATATATATATATATATATATATATATATATATATATAGTGTTTGGATGTTCTAATAAAGATGACAGACCAAGAATTGCTATTGAGTTTTTCGTTAGTCTCTTCTTGTTTGCGAGTGACATGAGGCAACTTTCTCATGTTACGACTTGAATAAGAAAAGGCTCATCAAGAAGTTCAACTTCAAAACCTTGTCGGTCATCTTTAATGAAATATAACTGCAAGAAAAACTGTGATCTAAATACACATACACACCCAATATATATATATATATATATATATATATATATATATATATATATATATATATATATATGTATATATATATATATCAGGCTATAGTCGAGGGCGCTTGGTAAGAGAGGGTTTCTCGCAAAAGCGATTATCGGACCAAACCTCTATCAATAAAATTGAGCACTCTTTATGGATACAGAAAACTCTCTCTCTCTCTCTCGATATATATATGTATATATATATATATAATGCGAAAAAATCACCTGTGGAGGTTGTCCAGCGGTTCACATGTTTAAATGAACACTTGAACCTTTATACGTCGTGATTGAGAGGAGAATTCATGGCACACACACACACACTTATATATATATATATAAATTCTACTATTTCTTTCTTTCTCTCTCTCTCTATATATATATATATATATAGTGAGAGAGAGAGTGAGAGAGGAAGAAATTGTAGATTTTATATATATATATATATATATATATATATATATATATATATATATATATATATATATATATGTGTGTGTTTGTGTGTGTGTGTGTGATGGATACTCCACTCAATCTCGACTTATAAAAGTCCAAGTGTTCATTTAAACGTCATTTTTGCGCATCATATACACACACACACACACACACATATATATATATATATATAATGAACAAAATAATCCATGAAGCTAAGGAACCATCATCAGGACTGGGAAGGGTGATATCTAGTAATGTTAAATAACCGATTGATGTATGATAAATTGCACAACAAAGAAGAAATATATATACAGTGAACCAGTTATTCCTTTCTTTGTATATATATTTTTTCCTTGTTTTATGATTTATTAAACATCCAACGGTGATTTACGATGTCAAGATATCATCCTCCCTTCTACTGATAATGGTTCCTTAGAACCGAAACGTTATAATGGTGACTTTCTTTTATATTAAATTCTTCTTGGATTACTTTTTCAATTTATCACTACATTGTCAGTTATTGGTTAGAATGTTTGCCAATGGCCCGAGAGACATACCAAAGACTCAAAAAATGATACATGATATCTCCTTGCTTAACACTCAGCATAATAAGGTAAGGATTAAGGGTAAATGGAGCAATCTTGGGAAAGGAGTAGCGCTATTCCCAACACCTCGGTGTTATAGCTATTGAAAAGGAAACCTTTGGGTCGCCCTCGACTACGGTCGCCAATAACTATATATATATATATATATATATGTAAATATTCTTAGGATAAGATTTGTAAATAAAAATGTTGTGTCTTTCTATTGTCATGATAAGAATAAAAAATATAGGTAAAATGTTTATCCTTAATTCTTAATTGTAAAAACAAACAAAAACAGATAAGCAAAAACAGATATCATTGTGACTCAGATTTTCTAATGATACGAAAAAAGTATCTTAACGCGTCAAAATTTCCAGTTGATACCATTGGTCAAATTTGTCAAGTACGACTTTCGATAAAACATTTATCTCTCTATTACGGAAATCAGAAAGATACAAGAGAAAATGGGAATTATATGATATCAGATCTATTTAAAAACTTGGTAATTTTTTTAGTTATAACTATATATATATATATATATATATATATATATAGATACATACATACATACATACGTGTGTGTGTGTGTGTGTGTGTGTGTGTGTATGTGTGTGTGTGTGTGTGTGTGTGTGTGTGTGTGTGTGTGTGTGTATGAATAAAATGTATATTAAGAAAATTATAATTTCATGATATCAATTCTATCTGAAAACTGTTATTTCTTTGTTGTTATAATTGCTCAATATATGTGCGTGTGTGTGTGTACGTATGTGTACGTGTGTGTGTACGTGTGTGTGTACGTGTGTGTGTATCTGTGTGTGTGTGTGTGTATTCACGGGCATGTATGCAAATGTACAGACACACACAAAAGTAGATACTCTTTAGTACATATACATAAGAAAAAATTGTATTTAAAGCAATCTTATCCCTATCAAAACAATCTTCACTGTAAAATAATCTTCACTATAAAAGCTAGAAACAGAGGCGACCCTAGATATTATTCGTCTCTTGAAGAAGACTACGAGTTCCGAAACAGACGTGGAGAATAATCATATCAAATAAAATCTTTAAAAAAGCTGCATATGCAAATTTATATGCGGATTGGTACAGTGGTAGAGTGTTCACCATTGGCCCGGAAAATCGGGGTTCAATCTCAGGTCGAGTCAAAGACTCGAAAAATGGTACTTGATACTTCCTTATTGAACATCAGCATAATAAGATAATGGTAATTGGAGCAATCCAAAAAAAGGAGTAGCACCCTCCCCTACACCTTGGTGTAGTAGCATTTGAACAGGGAGCCTTCGCGTTGCCCTCGACTACGGTCAGCCAAATTACTTACAATATATATATAGTGCTGGATTCAATCCGTTAGAGGCCCCTGGGCTAATAAAATTTGGAGCGGCTCTTCCATTACGTCACCTTCACCGTTCTCCCGTGTCTATAAAAGAAAAAGATACATCCAATTTAAAAGACTTACTCCCACAAGAGGGTTCCGAAAACTCTAAATTGTTTCGAATTAGTTTCAAGAAAGTCACATTAAATCTGAAAATAAACAAATCACGTCTGATTTTATATTTTTATTTTTGTTTCATCTTGAGGGCCCTGGGCTGCAGCCAAAACTAGTCCATATGTAAATCTGGCACTGTATATATATATATATATATATATATATATATATATATATATATATCTTTTGAGCCTCTTAGTGCCAGTTTATCCATTTTAGGGTGGGTAAGTTTAAGTTATATCATTCACTTGGTCCTAGAGTGCCTCTCCCTCGGCAGTACCAGACATCTTGTCTGGCCTGAGTTTATTGCTCAGCGCCTGAGGAGCCCTCGAAGGGGAATGTTAAGGTGATCAAGCATTTTTTTTTTGTGACGGTCACGCTTAAGTCTCGATTTGTGCGTGTCCTCATTAACTATTAAATGACTTCATGTTAATTCTGACTGGGTGTGAAGTCGGAAAAATCCCATATATATATATATATATATATATATATATATATATATATATATATATATAACAAAGACTCTTTTTTTAATCTTATTTAGTCAAATTAGAGGTAAAATATACTAGAGCCTTTATTTGATATAGTTAAATTTCTTTGATATTTTTTTTAATTCTCACTTTAAACGTTTTCCAATAACTCGTACAGTTATGATTCTTCCCAAATAAAACAAATTTGGTTTGGTCTGATTTTATGGCATATCAACCATTGTAGATTATTTAATGCCAAACCCACTTTTATACAAATAAACAGCCCGATTTCAAACAGTTCCGTTTAGCATAAGTACAGCTTTTTGTTTACACACAGTTAAATGTAAAAACAGTTCTATTTGAAGCAATAGATAGGGCTCCTCAGGTGCTACCACTCCGGGACAGAGTGGACCTGGAAGTAATGGCAATAAAAACGTACTCGTCATTCCCCAAAGCTCCAGATTTACTGGAGCCTCGCCAACAAATTGTTTAGTGTTATATCCAGGACACTCATTGGGGGAGTTTTACTCCTCTACAGAAAAGCAGCCGTTGTATTCTACTGCCCCAGTCGACTGGGCCACCAAATTATAAGCATCAACACACACACACACACACACACACACACACACACACACACACACATATACATATATATATATACGTTACGCTTGAAAATAAAATTCGAATACAAATTATGTCACATAGTTTTGAAGCAGAACACCACCAACATAAATGGATGGCTAAAAGCATTCTCATTTTTTCGTTTCATTTTAAATTGAAATTAAATATGATTCAGAAAATACAACATTAATTATTAACTTCTCAGTTGATGGTTTAATTTAAAAACGGAAAATAAACGTTGGCAGATAATTCGAGTATAAATAAAATGATCCTTTGAATACCATGTTTTTTTTCAGATTTGTACACACACACACACACACACACACACACACACACACACGCAAATATGTATATATATATATATATATATATATATATATATATATATATATAGTCGTTACCTTCAAACCTCGTATTAAGAAATATCAACATAAAAAGAAAAAAATAATTAAATACTGCATAAACCGATAGCGTTTATTTAGGTATTATTTTACATTTTCTTCAACAACTTTCCCTCTTAAGGTGAATAAATAATACAATAAACACTATAAAATGTACTGTTATTTATAGTCGATGAAATACCAGTTTAGATAAAACGTATATCTCTGTGTCATTGACATCAGAGAGAACTGGAAGAAAATGATAATTGTATGACATCAGATCTATATACAAAAGAGATATTTTCTTTGTTGAAACAATTGCGCAATATATATATATAAAGTGTTGAATAACGGCTCAAGTTAGGTATAGCACACACACACTCACACACCAACACACACATATATATGTGTGTTGGTGTGGGTTAATATAATTTTCGGATGTGCCCGTGGTGTAATGGTTATCGTCGTAGACAATGGACACGGCGACACGAGTTCAAATCCTGGACGATACCGATTGCATTTCACATAGCACTAATACCCTTGGGAAAGGTACGAATCCAATTGTTCTCCCTCCAGCTATGGGTAAATAGTAGGACAGACTAGGTTCTTTAGCCTTGGTGAGGCAACTAGTCTAGGAGAAGGAATACTCTGAATTCAAACCTGTTAAACTTCGCTTAAAAATTGACCTTGTGTCATATCCTGCCCGAGCGGAGGGGTTGGTAAATATGGTTAATATAATTTTCGAAATAAGAAGTTTATTTATTCATTTTTAAAGGCCTTCTCAAAAATCTTATACACATAATTATTACTTCTATATATATATATATATATATTACACTACCATATGATATATATATGTATAAAACCTCTATCATTGAGATTGACCACTATCTAATATTACTGCTCTATTTGGTCCTCCATTAACTCACTAAGTGAGCTGGTGAGAACAATAAACCTCTATAAGGCACACACACACACACACACACACATATATATATATATATATATATTACAATTACAAATGTACTCAGGACATTTACTTATTTATTTAAATTTTCTTTTTAAAATAAATTATGCAAATTAGATTTGATTTCTTTGCTTAATGGCATATCAACCTTCGTGAGTTATTTAATCCCAAAACTCTCCCGGTCGAAGGACAGCAATGTTTTTTTTTTCATTCCATACCAGCGAAGATAAGTTGGTTTTACCAAGGGTATTAGACGGAAAACGGACTTGCTTTCTATGATGTAAGAGTCAAAAACGTTAGCCACTACACAATTGGAACTCTTCCCAGTTCGCTGTGATAAACGCCATTTGTTAGAACATACAATAAATATTGCACTTTGAACATTCGTATTAATGGTTTAACAGACTGTAGACTGTTTTGATGTTAGTATAAGACCGGAAGCATGTACAAAATTTCCATATTTATATATATATATATATATATATATATATATATATATATATAACTTGTCATTGAATTGTCTAAATTTCGCTCAGTCATCTGAATGTATCAGTTTCCTTAAATTAAAACCGGGCATCACAATTAAAAGAAGTAGGAAATAAAACTCTCCTTTGCATCAAATTGTCTAAAAATCTAAGACATAATTTATACTGCAATTAGGAATCACGTACATATACCTTGTTTGGAGATAGATGGATAGATAGATAGATAGCGTGAGGGTTAGGACACGCTTATCACAGTGTGCAAGATATGAAATATAAACACTTGTATTAACAATTTCATTAAGGTAGATAAGTAAACCTTTCTCATCTATCTATCTATCTATCTATCTATCTAGGTAAATTTATCTATTTATCTATCTACAGTGTCACCCAAAAATAAGTTCCCCAATAATATTTTTTATAAAATTTGATTTTCTTCTAAACTAATGATAGCAGGATTTCATCATATTAATCTTATTATACAATCAAAACGGATATTACTACATATTATCTCTCACCAAACTCCACCGCATTGAACCACAGTAACGACAATGAAGATTACAGTACCTCCGTCACAAATTGTAATAATTGCATAAATATATTTAAGAAGTGTATGTATTTGGCGACGTCTCCATATTCATATTTTGTGAAGGGGTGTCCCCGTGGCATAATGGTTAAAGCGATGGACTGCGGAATCGTAGTAAGCGAGTTCGTGCTCCAGTCGCGCTATTACGTTCACTTTCGGACAAAAACCCTTGGGAAAGGTATGAACCCCCTCTTCTTCCCAACTATGGGTTAAATAGTACCACTACTGTTCTTCTGGGAGAATGGCTTTGGCATTAAATGCCTACAAAATTTTATATGCCATTAAACAAAGAAACCAAACCGTATTTTGTGTTATAACCTTTGACTTAGAAAATTTTTTACATCTTATTAAACAGTGTTCTGGGTATACTTATTTACGGGTGATACTATATGTTGAAAAGTAAATAAAGAAAGAAAGAATTTGGTTTTGATTTCTTTGCTTAATGGCATAAAAACTTACATGGGTTATCTAATGCAAAAGCCATTCTTCTAGAAGAAAAGTTGTGGTATTATTTAACCAATAGCTCAGAGGAATAAGGGAGTTCATGCCTTTCTCAAGGGTATTAATACCACAAAAGTCATGCACTTCTTTTTGATTAAGGTTAAAAACTTTTTGAACAACCCTCGTATAAAGGTGAATAAAGATGTTAAAGAGATATATATATAAAAAAAAAAAGGTTAAAAAAGTATCAAATCCTCCATTGATTACATCAATACTGTATTTTTCTTAATTGAGTGATGTACGTCGATAGATTTTCTCTTTTTTTTTTTTAAAAAAAAGGTGCGAATATACCATACTAATGAAAGACGCACACACACACAAAAGAAAATAAACACTAGAAATGAGTAATAGAAAAATTCCATGATATTTTCCTGTGTGTCATTTAGGGAAACTTCTGTTTCGGTCAGCGGCATCTAAAATAGAATTAAACAAACAGTTTAATGGGTCATTTATTTTTAGAGCAGACGACATTGTAACCAAGAAAAGATAACTCTTCCTTAAAAAATAACTAAGAGAAAAACAACAAACGATTATTTGATATTACTAAAGCGAATAAAAGCAGTAATTACGAGAGTCGTAAGTAATAATAGATCTGTATGAATAAATGTTAGTTTCCATGAAG